>JADBJO010019377.1:30000-33380 GCA_016801955.1 Conus betulinus | reverse complement strand
ATAAATGAAATACAATATGCACCAAAAAGCATCGTAAATGACAAGGGGATGGGGGGGGGGAGAGAAGGGGGTCAGCCGCCTAAAGCACCCGACCCAAGTCTGACCCTAGGGTAGGTTGCCCTACCCAAGCACCAAGGGGTGAGAGGGAGGGGGGAGAACCCCGAAAACGGGAGAACCCCGAGAAAAAAAACCTAGCCAGACGCAGCAGCAGCTAGGAGCTGCATGGCTCGCCCCCCCCACACAACACATGAAAAAAAACTTCTTGCGCGCAAGCGCAAGCACACACACACACACACACACACACACACACACACACACACACACACACACACACACACACACACATACCCATGCCAATACGCACACACACATACCCAAGCACACGCACACACACAAGCACACGAGCACACTCGTACTATAACCTAAAAAAAAAAAAAAAAAAAAAAAAAAAAAACCTGGGGGGGGGGGGGGGGGGGTTACAATGGAGAGTAAATGAGTAAATGTACAAACAAGGCATACATAAAACATTTGGGGTAAAGAATAGGGAGGTAGGTGGTGCTATGGTGGCGCGCAACAGAAAAAAAAAAAAAAATAAGAGCATTAACGCAAAAGATAGATATGAGGTCATGATGAGAGGCGCTAACAACAACACTCCCAATGACAAAAAAAAAAAAAAAAAAAAAAAAAAAAAAAAAAAAAAAAACCGGGGGGGGGGGGGGGGGGGGGGGGGGGAGGGGGGGGGGGGGAGGGGAGGGGGGGGGGAAGGGAGGAGAAAGAAAGAAGAGAGACGAAAAGAGAGGACCTGTATGAGGGCCCCCTACAGGGGAGATACCTAAGAGAAGTGCTACGGGGGGAAAGGAGGAAGAAGAGAAAGCCTCAGGAGGTCCGGTCCGGTAGAAGGGTCCTACTAAGGGGGCGACAAGAACAAAAGGGGAGAGACAAGAAGTGCGGAGGGAAGTAAAGAGAAGGAACACACAAGAAGAAGGAGCCCTACGGGGGACGACTGAAAGGGGAAAAAGGAAAGAGGAGGGAGGGAGGAGAGAGAGAGAGGAGAGAAAAGGGGGTAGAGGGTAGGGAGGGAGAGAGAAGAGGAGGGAGGGGGGGGGGGGGGGGGGGGGGGGGAAGGGGGGGGGGGGGGCTAAGGAGGGGGAGGAAGGAGAGGGGAAAAAAAAAAAAAAAAAAAAAAAAAAAAAAAAAAATAATAATAAAAGGAAATAGAAAAAAAAACCAAAAAAGACAGGAGAGACTGGGGAGCTAACCCTACTCAGAAACTCCTGGCAAAAGATATAGGCTCTCAAACGATCATCCCAGTAGGCGCTAGGCTCTATGGTCACGAAGAGGCCACTGATGCAGACCAACCATGCACAAAGGGGAAAGGGAATAATAGACCATTGTCCACCTGAATTGGCACGGGAAAAAAAAAAAAAAAAAAAAAAAAAAAAAAAAAAACAAAGAATTGCTACGCTTTTTCATTGATACCAGCTGGATTTCTAGTGCCAAGTTTTTGAATCAGGTGAGACTCCATATCCTTCCTGTCTCTAGAGTCACTAGTTTTCATGAGCCACAAGCCCTTCACTCTTGCATTGTGTGTGCAGAATGGCTGGGGAGGTTGAAGTGCTTGGCTACTGGTTGTCCCTGTTGTATTTAATGTCAGCGAGGTGTTCCTTGAATCTGACAGTCAGAGAGCGTCCGGTCTCACCAATGTAAAGTTTACAGCAAACGGTGCAGTGGATGATGATGTAGATCAAGTTAGTTGTTGGCAGTTGAAGAATTTGGAGACAGTCATGCGTGAACTCGGTCCTTTCACACTTCAATGGCAGTACAGATGAAGGGCAGGTCTTACAGTTGGGTAGATTGCACGGGCTTGTGCCTACAGATTTGCGTCTGTGAGGCTGGAGACTGGAACGCACAAGCATGTCACGGATATTCTTGTCCCGTTTGTAGGCAACTAGAGGGGGCTGGGAAAAAAAATTTTAGCCGAGTGAGCACAAGACTGAAGGATGTTCCAGTTGTTGGTTTGGAGAATTTTGCGCACCTGGTGGACAGAAGGGTGGTAGAGCAGGCTGACAACAGGTCTGTCTCTGGTTGATTCCTGGGGTTTCGGTTCCAGAGCTTGTGGGGGCGGGTGATGAGCTGGACTTTCTGGAGAGCACGATCAATGATGTCTTCAGGATAGTGGCGTTCAAGGAAGAACTGTTTCATTTCTAGGGCTTTTACATCAAAGACAGAGTTCTCAGAGCAGAGTCTGCGGAGTCTCAAGAACTGAGAGTAGGGTATGCTGGTTTTGGTACTGGGATTATGTGACGATCTGTAGTCGAGATAAGAGTGTGAGTGAGTCCGTAGGTTATAGTGGATGGACGTGGAGAGAGTCCACTATCAGTGATGGAGAGACTCATGTCGAGGAAGGTGATGCACTTTTCAGATATTTTCGTGGGTGAACTTGATAGCAGGATGAAAGTTCTGGACTGCTGTGATGAAGACATGGAGATCACTGATAGGCATGGAGGTTGCACCAAGTCCGTCATCGATGTAGCGTTTATAAAATTCAGGGATAGGACCATGGTATTTTTTTGCAGGAAATTGTGTTCGAAGTATCCCATGAAAAGGCATGCGTAGCTGGGGCCCATTTTGGTGCCCATGGCGACACCACTGATTTGCTTGAAGGTGTCGCCAAGGAAGGTAAAAAGTGTTGTTGGTTAGGACAAGTTCTGCAAGGCGAGGCGAGTCAGAGTGGTGGTTGCAGGGAAAGGGTCTTTTCTTTGGTTGAGAAAAAAAATGACAGGGCTTGCAGTCCATCTGGATGGAGCCTAGCGCCTACTGGGATGATCGTTTGAGATATATCTTTTGCCAGGAGTTTCTGAGTAGGGTTAGCTCCCCAGTCTTCTGTCTTTTTGGTTTTTTTTTTTCTATTTCCTTTTATTATTATTAATTTTTTTTTTTTTCATCCCCTCTCCTTCCTCCCCTCCTTAGCCCCCTCCCCCCCTTCTTTCCCCACCCCCCTCCCCTCCTCTTCTTCTTTCTTTCTCTCTTCCCCCCCCCCCCCCCCCCCCCTTTTTTTTTTTTTTCTCTCCCCCCCTTTCTCCCCCCTTCTACCCCCTACCCCCTTTCCCTCTCGCTCTCTTCCCTCCTCTGTCCTTTTTCCCTTTCAGTCGTCCCCCGTAGGGCTCCTTCTTCTTGTGTGTTCCTTCTCTTTACTTCCCTCTGCACTTCTTGTCTCTCCCCTTTTGTTCTTGTTGCCCCCCTTAGTAGGACCCTTCTACCGGACCCTCCTGAGGCTTCTCTTCCTCTTTCCCCCCGTAGCACTCTCTCTAGGTATCTCCTCTGTAGGGCCCTCATACAGGTCCTCTCTTTTCGTCTCTTCTTCTTTCTCCTCCTCCCCC
>JADBJO010019377.1:25000-27500 GCA_016801955.1 Conus betulinus | reverse complement strand
GCTTGCGACTCCTAGCTCGAGACGGAGGTCTTCTGATCCAGCGGCGTTTGGCAAGGAAGTTTTGCCACTTTGTTTAGTGGGCTGCCAGGAAACCCATCGGTGTGTCCTTGTGACAGCTCGGGATTCCAAGAAGAAGTTATCGGTGTGTCGGTGTCTGCCACCAGTGTCCACGCCTTCAAGGGAGCGAGGGTTTCCCCGGTCTGGAGCTGCTCTGGCGGGTTTTTGTCCTGTATTGTCTTCGTTGGTCATCGTAACTCCAGGTGAGAAATGTAGGGCAGGTTGTTCATTGAAGAAGGGAGTTGGAGGCAGATGATTTTGGATCGAAAAGCGTCGTTTGTACATAGGCGAAATGTGAGAAGCGCGATTCAGTTTAGTATTAAAAAAAAAACAAAAAAAACAGAGGATCTACGGGACCGTAAATCGCGCCAGCTCGTACACAAGGGGGGAAGGACTGAGAGGGAGGTGTCATATGCTTGACGCGCGCTACTGTTTCGGGTGAGCGGTTATCGTCATGCGCGCGCGCGCGCACGCCGAATGTCGGTATGTGTGGCGGTTGTTGTTTTTTTCATTGCATTGTGTTTCCGTCGTTTGTTGAAAAAAAAAAAAAATGTGTTGTTTTAAATTCTGATAATTATCGAGTTAAACCATAAGATTGTATATATGAAAATTGATGAGGATTATAACAGGGTTTTTGGTTTTTTCTTTCGATTGGAGAAGAAAATTATTTCGTCTACCCTTTTTTTCATATGAAGGATGGCTGTTGCGCCTAAGCGAAAATTGGAGGGGGGATGGTGGTGTGCTTTGACTTCGAGTAGGGGGAAGAGGGAGTGTGAAGGTGGTTATTGTAGTTGGAAAGGAAATGGTATATGGTTTGTTAGTGTGAAGTTGGTGAATTATATGACATTGGTGGTTTGAATTGATGAATATTTGCAGTGTTATGCATTGATATATTTAATGCATTATGTTTTCTTTTTGTGGTTATGATTGGAAGTTGGAATAGGTAGTTTTCAGATTTGTTGTGTTATTCTTAAGTTGGTGCAGTGATTTTTGGTTGCAAGATGAAATTGATTAGGCGTATGCCTAGTCACGTACAGCCCAGCAGGGAGAGGGGGGGGGGGGGGAGGGGCGCCGTCCTGTCGCTCCGCTTTTGTTAGTATGTCTGGGTCTTTGTTACTATATATGGCCTCGCCGGTCATTTGTTTTTGATCGCTATCGTTTTGGTGATACTGCACTGTTTGAGTTCAGGGCAGTCACAGTGGTGATTCATTTTATTATTGGATTACGATATCATATCGGGGTTGTCCCAGTATTGTCTCTTATTCAGTAGCGGCGAGCGCTTCCGCTCTCCGGGTGTTGTTGTTGTTGTTGTTGAATTGTTTGGCATTCATTATATGCCGTTGAAGAAAAAACAGTAATTTTTTTTTTTATTATCTTATAAATTCCCTGTAGATAATTTCGTTTGACTGATTTATGGCATCATCCTGTCCCACTTGGGTACATACCATTTGAGGTGTGTCGATTGAGATATGGAATATATATGATATTGATAGTATGGTATGTGAAAGAATGGTTGTTAATAATTTTTGCCACATTGACAGTATTATTGACTTTGTTGACTTCGATATACCAGAATATGGAGAAAGCCGGGGTGTTCATAATCGGAAGTTAACAACTGTTTTTTTGTGCACTCTGTTTTTTTTATGGATATTGTAGGCTGATTTATGTCCCGTTTGA
This sequence comes from Conus betulinus, assembly GCA_016801955.1. Lineage (NCBI taxonomy): Eukaryota > Metazoa > Mollusca > Gastropoda > Neogastropoda > Conidae > Conus > Conus betulinus. The sequence continues at coordinate 25,766 of JADBJO010019377.1, read as the reverse complement.
TAGAATTGTGAGTGACAGATTGGGTTGTTGGTGTATGTGTGTTACATTTGTTTGATGGCTCAGATACCTTGGCCGATATTGAAGTCGCAGAGACAATGGGTTGTAGTTCTGGTGTGCCCGAAGTTCTATGATCAGTTGCAGGCCAGAGTAGTCATGAAACTATTTTATGTCCAGGTGTTGACAGGGTTTGACCGCTCTGCTGCTGCAACCCTCTGGTGTGAGGCATCTTACCTGGTACTGCCCTGTTTCCGACTTCTTTCTGGCCAACCTCTAGGTCATTGCTACGAACGACTGGGAGGGGGCGAGCTCATCCTTCTGCGAGCGTCGGAGCTCCCCCTCCTGCTGCTGAGCTGCTGAACTGCTGGGCTTTTCATTTTCTTCAATGCGTGTCACAGTGTACTTTGAATCAGTGACTCCGTGTTGAACCTTGTGACATTGTCGATTGTTCATCGTTCAGCGCTTTGTCTGCTGGACCTCAGTGACAGTGTGGTCACCAGTGCACAAACCGTGAACGTTCGGGAAGGAAGGGGAAACAGTTGGAGTGTGGGAACTGATTGTGTGAAAAAAAATGGTTTGAGTGTGTGAAGGGCGAATGGTATATATGTCCTAACAGTTCACTGGTCACAAAATATTTCAACCAACCCAACCACACACTCAAACACATGAAGGTCGTTGTGTTGGAAAAGGTCTATGGCCACACCCTCAGGTTAAGACTGACAAGAGAGACATTCTGGATCAGAAAATTAAAAACCCTGACCCCACATGG
>JADBJO010019377.1:0-20000 GCA_016801955.1 Conus betulinus | reverse complement strand
GGCTCAGAAATTGATTCCGAATCTCGAACTCTTATCACACAGATTTACTGACATTGTTATCATAAAATGAAGTTTAAAAAGAAGTGTGTTAGAGTGGACAACTCAAACTCCACTAGTATCTGGTATTGGCTCTATATACTGACAATTAACTTGTTTGTTGGATTTTATCTTGTGACGAATTAAGATGATCCTTTTCCACTAGAATAAGATTTTCAATTATAGAAACAATACAAATTCTGGACTGGTGAACTAGGACAAACTCAGCGCCTCCCTTTATCTGAACATAGTGTATTGACTGAGATTTTTCGGTCGAAAAAGTCTTCAAAGTCGAAAGAATGATTATTGTTTGCTCTAAAACTTTTAAAGGGTGCAAACGAAGTTTTCGCGTTGACGGAAAAAACACACACAACACTTGCTGGCCGTCAACCAGAGCATCTTGAATTATGAGCAGATCGTGAGGATTCATGTAACATTTTTAAACTTGATGATAAGAATTGCCGCTGCCGTTATGCTGCCCGTGGCATGGTAAAGAATGTTTTGCTCGCGTATCATTCTGTTTGAAAACTCGGTTTTCCATTGCCACACGGCTAATTTTTTTTCGCTGACACCCACTCTCAAAGAGAAGTTACTGTGCATAAGCATTACACTTTCAGCTTCCTGCTTTTACGATCCACCCCAAAATTGAAAATGATAATAGTGGTGAAAACATTCTAGTAAGGGTTTTTCTTGACGTAAATGTAGTTTTTGCAGCTGAAATGGTCATCACTGCAATTTGAGATTTTATGGGACAAAGATTTGTCTGGACGTGTATACAGATAACCAAAATAATGGACCACTGATAAGTTGTGTTCTTCTGTTTGTAGAAAAATTAGTTCGATTTTTCTACTGGACTCAGACCAAGAAGAAAATAATGTATGAGTATTGAACAAGTTTTGATTTATTTATTCTGCAGTTATTGGTGTGAGCGAGTTAGGAGTATATGAGCAATGCTTGTAACTTTTTTTTAAGGAGCTATCTCTATAAATGTGGTGCAGATCTCTTCTCCTCTGTGTCTGTGCTAGGGAATTGCAAGGTGCATTGCTTTAGAGTGGTGGGCATGTATCTTCCTTGTTTATTATTCACTGTTTACGTTACCTTGTTTTTACGTACTGTACTGTTTTGCATAGATCCAAGGGGCTCTTAAATTTATATATCATAGACTTTTTAAATCAGGGGGTTGCCACGGCATTTTCTTTATGCCAGAAAGCATGATGCACGTGGTTTCAACTTTGAACAAATTGTTGATTAAAAAAAAAATCTATCTATTTATACTATGATCTCATTCTTTTTCAATTGTTTATTTATCTATTTATGTATTATTTTAATTGATTTTCTTTTTTTTAACAATATATGTTTTATCTTTTTATTTGTTTTTCTTTTCTTTGAATTTCTTTATCAGATTATTATAAAAATGTACTTTCTAAATATATTTCTGTATCATGCTTTTATTACCTTTACCTTCACAATGGTTGTTAGCAGTATCATCAGTAATACTATTGTTAGCATGGATCCTACCATCACTAGCACTAAGACTGTTGCTACAGCAACCATGCTGTTTAAGAATCCTCTAACCCACTCTCCTTTCTCCCATACTACAACTGCTATCGCCTTATTATCATCAAAAGTAGTAGTAATCCGGTCTCAATTTATTATTCCAATATTTTGACCTTTATTAGTATTCCTATCAGTAACACAATTATCATCATTACTACCTTGACTCACACATTATCTCCCTTCTAACAGCCTCGTTTTCATTCAACGCTTCCCTGGCGCTGAAGAGATCAAAGCTAAGTAACAAACTCGTTCATTTTCAAAGTCCTATTTGTTTGTGTCTTGCCTGAAGAAGACCTAAGAGGTCGAGACGCATCTTGTTTTGTCTTGTGACTCGTTTGTCCATGTTTCTCTTGGCGGCTGGCAAACATATATTTAAGATCTGTTTGACCAAACAGTTAACCATTATGTGAGGTTTCCTGGAACGGCATTGCTCTTTAGGACTGATGACATCGGTTTTGAGTTTCAGCAGTTTCTTTTCTGTCTCCTCTTAGAACACAAGTACGTACAGGTCCCTCTATCATTCCTAACTCGCGGCGCTACCTACCGTCAATCAGTTCAAAAGGCCAGTGGAAGGAACACACAATAAATGAAAACAGAACCCAATTTAAAAAAAAAAAAGGGGGGGGGGGGGGGGAGAGGGGAACGCTGGTGAGGGGGGGGGGGGGAGTAGTAGTGTGTGTGTTGTGGGGGGGGGGGGGGAGAGTTGCAGGCGATGTGGGTGGGTGGGTGGGTGTGCGAGCGCGTGCATGCGCATGTGCATGCGTGCGTGCTTGTGTGCGGGGGCATGGGCGTGGGGGGGGGGGGGGGGGGGGGGGGGGGGGGGGGGGGGGGGGGAGAAGTGGGTAGTTATTTTGCTTATGGTATTCGACCAGAAATCAATCCAGTAACTACTACAAGCATCACTACTACTATTGCTACTGCTACTATACCAAAAAATAGTACATGATTCCAAGTATCTCGCGTCATGTGCGCTCTCGAATCCATACGACATAAAATCACTGCTTCAAAACAATAACCTTGAGTAATCAGTGAATATAAAATCAACACTGGTGAATAGGTACATCCTTCCGATGACACAACAACAGCAACATAACTTTAAGGTAAGTTGAGAGAAAAAAAAACACACACAGAGAAAAAGCTTGAGAAAACGTTTAGTGTATCCCTCAGTTTGATGTGTCACACCTCAACCAGTGTAATTCACACATCAAATAAACAACGTTTATCTTTGTTGCTATTACCGTCTGAACAACAAATTATGCATGTGTTCACACAAAATTTGTAAGCAGAGACCATGTGTGTGTGTATGTGCAAGTGTGCGCGAGCGTGTGTGTGTGTGCGAGAGAGAGAGAGAGAGAGAGAGAGAGAGAGAGAGAGAGAGAGAGAGAGAGACAGACAGACAGACAGACAGACAGACACAGACAGACAAGGACAGACAGAGACAGAGAGATAGAGACAGAGAGACAGGGATAGAGAGACAGAGAGAGACAGAGAGAGAGAGAGAGAGAGAGAGAGAGAGAGAGAGAGAGAGACAGACAGACAGAGAGAGAGAGAGAGTGTGTGTGTATGTGCATGTGCTTGCGTGGGTGAGTGCGAAAATGAATAAAGCCCATCTGGGTCGATGTTCTCTCATCCCAGCCCTCTCAGTAATTAGCTATCAACTTTTTACAACAAGCTGTGATTAAAAAATTCAACAAGTAAATACATGTTAAGCAAAAAATAAAACCACTCATAAGGACGCAGATAAACCAGAAATAAAAACCCAAACAAACAAGAAAATTATTGGATAAACTGAAAAGTCACATGGAGACTCGAAATCAGAGGGACACTCATTTGTGCATTGGTGCATATCTCAGCTTGAAATAGCGTACACATCAACCAAAGTGTGTGTGTGTGTGTGTGTGTGTGTGTGTGTGTGTGTGTGTGTGTGTGTGTGTGTGTGAGAGAGAGAGAGAGAGAGAGAGAGAGAGAGAGAGAGAGAGAGAGAGAGAGAGAGAGAAAACAAAAAATAGGGGAGGGGACTTTTTTGGTTTCTTGTAATCCCTAAAGCATTCCCTTCTGTAATCCCTTGCATCCTTAAATGGATTCTCAAGCATAGGCTCAAAGATTGTCCCTTACATTTTATACTGTTTGCGTAATCTCTTTAGTTTTCAACAACTTTTTTCCTCTCGACACTTTCGTTTTGTTTAATTCTACTACCTTTCGCTGGCTGCTTTAGGGGTGTTGGATTCTTTTTTGAACCCTTGGCGGTCAGAACACCACAGAATTATGGACTGTGGTGTGTCTCTATCTGACGCCAAGAACACAGACACAATCAGCCGTGTCTCCCTGATGAGTCCGATCCAGCGGACGAAAGGCCTCGGAGCAGGCGATACAAATAGATCTGCCTTCGAGAGGGATTGCGATAGTTTCCTTATGCAGCTAGTGAAGGGTTTTCGTATTTATGATAGACATTTTCCCATTCACTTCATCTTCAATTTTTTTTTTTCCTCTCAATTTCAAATCTTTGCCAAGTCATTACTGTAATGATGGAAGAATTGTTAACCTGCACTTATTTTCCCCCACTACTTAATTGTTCAGCATTATATTGTTTTGGTCAATCAGTGGGTGATTGCATCTCTTGGAGATCCAAGGAAAGGTTGTTCTGAACAATTCTTAGCCACTCACAATGCTTGGGTTATTGAACAGCAGAGCTGACCACTAAGACTGTTCCATATCTTTTTGATCTCCCTTGCAACTTCAAATGGATCCTCAAGCATAGGCTCAAAGATTGTCCCTTACATTTTATACTGTTTGCATAATGTCTTTAGTTTTCAACAACTTTTTTCCTCTTCACACTTTCGTTTTGTTTAATTCTACTACCTTTTGCTGGCTGCTTTAGGGGTGCTGTTGGATTCTTTTTTGAACCCTTGGCATTCAGAACACCACAGAATTATGGACTGTGGTGTGTCTCTATCTGATGCCAAGAACACAGACACAATCAGCCGTGTCTACCTGATGAGTCTGATCCAGCGGACGAAAGGCCTCAGAGCAGGCAATACAAATAGATCTGCCTTCGAGAGGGATTGCGATAGTTTCCTTATGCAGCTGGTGAAGGGTTTTCGTATTTATGATAGACATTTTCCCATTAGCTTCATCTTCAATTTTTTTTTTCCTCTCAATTTCAAATCTTGCCAAGTCATTACTGTATGATGAAAGAATTTGTTAACCTGCACTTGTTTTCCCCCACTACTTAATTGTTCAGCATTATATTGTTTGGTCAATCAGTGGGTGATTGCATCTCTTAGGAGATCCAAGGAAAGGTTGTTCTGCACAATTCTTAGCCACTCACAATGCTTGGGTTATTGAACAGCAGAGCTGACCACTCAGACTGTTCCATATCTTTTGATCTCCCTTGCATCCTTAAATGGATCCTCAAGCATAGGCTCAAAGATTGTCCCTTACATTTTATACTGTTTGCGTAATGTTTTTAGTTTTCAACAACTTTTTTCCTCTCCACACTTTTTCGTTTTGTTTAATTCTACTACCTTTCGCTGGCTGCTTTAGGGGTGCTTGGATTCTTTTTTGAACCCTTGGCGGTCGGAACACCACAGAATTATGGACTGTGGTGTGTCTCTATCTGACGCCAAGAACACAGACACAATCAGCCGTGTCTCCCTGATGAGTCCGATCCAGCGGACGAAAGGCCTCGGAGCAGGCAGGCGATACAAATAGATCTGCCTTCAAGAGGGATTGCGATAGTTTCCTTATGCAGCTAGTGAAGGGTTTTCGTATTTATGATAGACATTTTCCCATTTACTTCATCTTCAATTTTTTTTTCCCTCTCAATTTCAAATCTTTGCCAAGTCATTACTGTAATGATGGAAGAATTGTTAACCTGCACTTGTTTTCCCCACTACTTAATTGTTCAGCATTATATTGTTTGGTCAATCAGTGGGTAATTGCATCTCTTACAAGATCCAAGGAAAGGTTGTTCTGCACAATTCTTAGCCACTGACAATGCTTGGGTTATTGAACAGCAGAGCTGACCACTCAGACTGTTCCATATCTTTTGATCTCCCTTGCATCCTTAAATGGATCCTCAAGCATAGGCTCAAAGATTGTCCCTTACATTTTATACTGTTTGCGTAATGTCTTTAGTTTTCAACAACTTTTTTCCTCTCCACACTTTCGTTTTGTTTAATTCTACTACCTTTTCGCTGGCTGCTTTAGGGGTGCTGTTGGATTCTTTTTGAACCCTTGGCGGTCAGAACACCACAGAATTATGGACTGTGGTGTGTCTCTATCTGATGTCAAGAACACAGACACAATCAGCCGTGTCTCCCTGATGAGTCCAATCCAGCGAACGAAAGGCCTCGGAGCAGGTGATACAAATAGATCTGCCTTTGAGAGGGATTGCGATAGTTTCCTTATGCAGCTAGTGAAGGGTTTTCGTATTTATGATAGACATTTTCCCATTTACTTCATCTTCAATTTTTTTTTTTTTTCTCTCAATTTGAAATCTTTGCCAAGTCATTACTGTAATGATGGAAGAATTGTTAACCTGCACTTGTTTTCCCCCCCACTACTTAATTGTTCAGCATTATATTGTTTGGTCAATCAGTGGGTGATTGCATCTCTTAGGAGATCCAAGGAAAGGTTGTTCTGCACAATTCTTAGCCACTCACAATGCTTGGGTTATTGAACAGCAGAGCTGACCACTCAGACTGTTCCATATCTTTGATCTCCCTTGCATCCTTAAATGGATCCTCAAGCATAGGCTCAAAGATTGTCCCTTACATTTTATACTGTTTGCGTAATGTCTTTAGTTTTCAACAACTTTTTTCCTCTCTCCACACTTTTTTTTGTTTAATTCTACTACCTTTCGCTGGCTGCTTTAGGGGTGCTGTTGGATTCTTTTTTTTTTTCCCTTGGCGGTCAGAACACCACAGAATTATGGACTGTGGTGTGTCTCTATCTGACGCCAAGAACACAGACACAATCAGCCGTGTCTCCCTGATGAGTCCGATCCAGCGAACGAAAGGCCTCGGAGCAGGCGATACAAATAGATCTGCCTTCGAGAGGGATTGCGATAGTTTCCTATGCAGCTAGTGAAGGGTTTTCATATTTATGATAGACATTTTCCCATTTACTTCATCTTCAATTTTTTTTTCCTCTCAATTTCAAAAATCTTTGCCAAGTCATTACTGTAATGATGGAAGAATTGTTAACCTGCACTTGTTTTCCCCCACTACTTATGTTCAGCATTATATTGTTTGGTCAATCAGTGGGTGATTGCATCTCTTAGGAGATCCAAGGAAAGGTTGTTCTGCACAATTCTTAGCCACTGACATGCTTGGGTTATTGAACAGCAGAGCTGACCACTCAGACTGTTCCATATCTTTTGATCTCCCTTGCATCCTTAAATGGATCCTCAAGCATAGGCTCAAAGATTGTCCCTTACATTTTATACTGTTTGCATAATGTTTTTAGTTTTCAACAACTTTTTTCCTCTCCACACTTTCGTTTTTTTAATTCTACTACCTTTCGCTGGCTGCTTTAGGGGTGCTGTTGGATTCTTTTTTTTGACCCTTGGCGGTCGGAACACCACAGAATTATGGACTGTGGTGTGTCTCTATCTGACGCCAAGAACACAGACACAATCAGCCGTGTCTCCCTGATGAGTCCGATCCAGCGGACGAAAGGCCTCGGAGCAGGCGATACAAATAGATCTGCCTTCGAGAGGGATTGCGATAGTTTCCTTATGCAGCTAGTGAAGGGTTTTCATATTTATGATAGACATTTTCCCATTTACTTCATCTTCAATTTTTTTTTTCCTCTCAATTTCAAATCTTTGCCAAGTCATTACTGTAATGATGGAAGAATTGTTAACCTGCACTTGTTTTCCCCACTACTTAATTGTTCAGCATTATATCGTTTGGTCAATCAGTGGGTGATTGCATCTCTTAGGAGATCCAAGGAAAGGTTGTTCTGCACAATTCTTAGCCACTCACAATGCTTGGGTTATTGAACAGCAGAGCTGACCACTAAGACTGTTCCATATCTTTTGATCTCCCTTGCATCCTTAAATGGATCCTCAAGCATAGGCTCAAAGATTGTCCCTTCATTTTATACTGTTTGCGTAATGTTTTTAGTTTTCAACAACCTTTTTCCTCTCCAAACTTTTTGTTTTGTTTGATTCTACTACCTTTTGCTGGCTGCTTTAGGGGTGCTGTTGGATTCTTTTTTGAACCCTTAATGGTCAGTACACCCCACAGAATTATGGACTGTGGTGTGTCTCTATCTGACGTCAAGAACACAGGACACAATCAGCCGTGTCTCCCTGATGAGTCCGATCCAGCGGACGAAAGGCCTCGGAGCAGGCGATACAAATAGATCTGCCTTCGAGAGGGATTGCGATAGTTTTTCCTTATGCAGCTAGTGAAGGGTTTTCGTATTTATGATAGACATTTTCCCATTTACTTCATCTTCAATTTTTTTTTTTCCTCTCAATTTCAAATCTTTGCCAAGTCATTACTGTAATGATGGAAGAATTGTTAACCTGCACTTGTTTTCCCCCCACTACTTAATGTTCAGCATTATATTGTTTGGTCAATCAGTGGGTGATTGCATCTCTTTGAGATCCAAGGAAAGGTTGTTCTGCACAATTCTTAGCCACTCACATGCTTGGGTTATTGAACAGCAGAGCTGACCACTCAGACTGTTCCATATCTTTTGTTCTCCCTTGCATCCTTAAATGGATCCTCAGGCATAGGCTCAAAGATTTGTCCCTTACATTTTATACTGTTTGCATAATGTCTTTTTAGTTTTCAACAACTTTTTTTTTTCCTCTCCACACTTTCGTTTTGTTTAATTCTACTACCTTTCGCTGGCTGCTTTAGGGGTGCTGTTGGATTCTTTTTTGAACCCTTGGCGGTCAGAACACCACAGAATTATGGACTGTGGTGTGTCTCTATCTGACGCCAAGAACACAGACACAATCAGCCGTGTCTCCCTGATGAGTCCGATCCAGCTGACGAAAGGCCTCGGAGCAGGTGATACAAATAGATCTGCCATCGAGAGGGATTGCGATAGTTTCCTTATGCAGCTAGTGAAGGGTTTTCGTATTTATGATAGACATTTTGCCATTTACTTCATCTTCAATTTTTTTTTTCTCAATTTCAAATCTTTGCCAAGTCATTACTGTAATGATGGAAGAATTGTTAACCTGCATTGTTTTTTTCCCCACTACTTAATTGTTCAGCATTATATTGTTTGGTCAATCAGTGGGTGATTGCATCTCTTTGAGATCCAAGGAAAGGTTGTTCTGCACAATTCTTAGCCACTCACAATGCTTGGGTTATTGAACAGCAGAGCTGACCACTCAGACTGTTCCATATCTTTTGATCTCCCTTGCATCCTTAAATGGATCCTCAAGCATAGGCTCAAAGATTGTCCCTTACATTTTATACTGTTTGCGTAATGTCTTTAGTTTTCAACAACTTTTTTCCTCTCCACACTTTCGTTTTGTTTTAATTCTACTACCATTTTGCTGGCTGCTTTAGGGGTGCTGTTGGATTTTTTTTGAACCCTTAACGGTCAGAACACCACAGAATTATGGACTGTGGTGTGTATCTGTCTGACGTCAAGAACACAGACACAATCAGCCGTGTCTCCCTCCGATCCAGCGAACGAAAGGCCTCGGAGCAGGTGATACAAATAGATCTGCCTTTGAGAGGGATTGCGATAGTTTCCTTATGCAGCTAGTGAAGGGTTTTAGTATTTATGATAGACATTTTCCCATTTACTTCATCTTCAATTTTTTTTCTTCTCAATTTCAAATCTTTGCCAAGTCATTACTGTAATGATGGAAGAATTGTTAACCTGCACTTGTTTTCCCCCACTACTTAATTGTTTCAGCATTGTATTGTTTGGTCAATCAGTGGGTGATTGCATCTCTTTGAGATCCAAGGAAAGGTTGTTCTCTACACAATTCTTAGCCACTCACAATGCTTGGGTTATTGAACAGCAGAGCTGACCACTCAGACTGTTCCATATCTTTTGATCTCCCTTGCATCCTTAAATGGATCCTCAAGCATAGGCTCAAAGATTGTCCCTTACATTTTATACTGTTTGCATAATGTTTTAGTTTTCAACAACCTTTTTCCTCTCCACACTTTCGTTTTGTTTATTCTACTACCTTTTGCTGGCTGCTTTAGGGGTGCTGTTGGATTCTTTTTTGAACCCTTAACGGTCAGAACACCACAGAATTATGGACTGTGGTGTGTCTCTGTCTGACGCAAGAACACAGACACAATCAGCCGTGTCTCCCTGAATCCGATCCAGCGGACGAAAGGCCTCGGAGCAGGCGATACAAATAGATCTGCCTTCGAGAGGGATTGCGATAGTTTCCTTATGCAGCTAGTGAAGGGTTTTCATATTTATGATAGACATTTTCCCATTTACTTCATCATCTTCAATTTTTTTTTTTCTCTCAATTTTCAAATCTTTGCCAAGTCATTACTGTAATGATGGAAGAATTGTTAACCTGCACTTGTTTTCCCCCTACTACTTAATTGTTCAGCATTATATTGTTTGGTCAATCAGTGGGTGATTGCATCTCTTAGGAGATCCAGGAAAGGTTGTTCTGCACAATTCTTAGCCACTCACAATGCTTGGGTATTGAACAGCAGAGCTGACCACTCAGACTGTTCCATATCTTTTGATCTCCCTTGCATCCTTAAATGGATCCTCAAGCATAGGCTCAAAGATTGTCCCTTACATTTTATACTGTTTGCGTAATGTTTTTAGTTTTCAACAACTTTTTTCCTCTCCACACTTTCGTTTTGTTTAATTCTACTACCTTTCGCTGGCTGCTTTAGGGGTGCTGTTGGATTCTTTTTTGAACCCTTGGCGGTCGGAACACACCACAGAATTGGACTGTGGTGTGTCTCTATCTGACGCCAAGAACACAGACACAATCAGCCGTGTCTCCCTGATGAGTCCGATCCAGCGGACGAAAGGCCTCGGAGCAGGCGATACAAATAGATCTGCCTTCGAGAGGGATTGCGATAGTTTCCTTATGCAGCTAGTGAAGGGTTTTCATATTTATGATAGACATTTTCCCATTTACTTCATCTTCAATTTTTTTTTTTCTCTCAATTTCAAATCTTTGCCAAGTCATTACTGTAATGATGGAAGAATTGTTAACCTGCACTTGTTTTCCCCCACTACTTAATTGTTCAGCATTATATTGTTTGGTCAATCAGTGGGTGATTGCATCTCTTAGGAGATCCAAGGAAAGGTTGTTCTGCACAATTCTTAGCCACTGACAATGCTTGGGTTATTAACAGCAGAGCTGACCACTCAGACTGTTCCATATCTTTTGATCTCCCTTGCATCCTTAAATGGATCCTCAAGCATAGGCTCAAAGATTGTCCCTTACATTTTATACTGTTTGCGTAATGTTTTTAGTTTTCAACACTTTTTTTCCTCTCCACACTTTCGTTTTGTTTAATTCTACTACCTTTCGCTGGCTGCTTTAGGGGTGCTGTTGGATTCTTTTTTTGAAACCCTTGGCGGTCAGGAACACCACAGAATTATGGACTGTGGTGTGTCTCTATGACGCCAGAACACAGACACAATCAGCCGTGTCTCCCTGATGAGTCCAATCCAGCGGACGAAAGGCCTCGGAGCAGGCGATACAATAGATCTGCCTTCGAGAGGGATTGCGATAGTTTCCTTATGCAGCTAGTGAAGGGTTTTCGTATTTATGATAAACATTTTCCCATTTCATTAACTTCATCTTCAATTTTTTTTTCCTCTCAATTTCAAATCTTTGCCAAGTCATTACTGTAATGATGGAAGAATTGTTAACCTGCACTTGTTTTCCCCCCACTACTTAATTGTTCAGCATTATATTGTTTGGTCAATCAGTGGGTGATTGCATCTCTTAGAGATCCAAGGAAAGGTTGTTCTGCACAATTCTTAGCCACTCACAATGCTTGGGTTATTGAACAGCAGAGCTGACCACTCAGACTGTTCCATATCTTTTGATCTCCCTTGCATCCTTAAATGGATCCTCAAGCATAGGCTCAAAGATTGTCCCTTACATTTTATACTGTTTGCGTAATGTGTTTAGTTTTTCAACAACTTTTTTTCTCTCCACACTTTCGTTTTGTTTAATTCTACTACCTTTCGCTGGCTGCTTTAGGGGTGCTGTTGGATTCTTTTTTGAACCCTTGGTGGTCGAACACCACAGAATATATGACTGTGGTGTGTCTCTATCTGACGCCAAGAACACAGACACAATCAGCCGTGTCTCCCTGATGAGTCCGATCCAGCGACGAAAGGCCTCGGAGCAGGCGATACAATAGATCTGCCTTCGAGAGGGATTGCGATAGTTTCCTTATGCAGCTAGTGAAGGGTTTTCATATTTATGATAGACATTTTCCCATTTACTTCATCTTCAATTTTTTTTTTCTCTCAATTTCAAGTCTTTGCCAAGTCATTACTGTAATGATGGAAGAATTGTTAACCTGCACTTGTTTTCCCCCACTACTTAATTGTTCAGCATTATATTGTTTGGTCAATCAGTGGGTGATTGCATCTCTTAGGAGATCCAAGGAAAGGTTGTTCTGCACAATTCTTAGCCACTGACAATGCTTGGGTTATTGAACAGCAGAGCTGACCACTAAGACTGTTCCATATCTTTTGATCTCCCTTGCATCCTTAAATGGATCCTCAAGCATAGGCTCAAAGATTGTCCCTTACATTTTATACTGTTTGCGTAATGTCTTTAGTTTTCAACAACTTTTTTCCTCTCCACACTTTCGTTTTGTTTAATTCTACTACCTTTTGCTGGCTGCTTTGGGGATGCTGTTGGATTCTTTTTTGAACCCTTGGCGGTCAGAACACCACAGAATTATGGACTGTGGTGTGTCTCTATCTGACGCCAAGAACAAAGACACAATCAGCCGTGTCTCCCTGATGAGTCCAATCCAGCGGACGAAAGGCCTCGGAGCAGGCGATACAAATAGATCTGCCTTCGAGAGGGATTGTGATAGTTTCCTTATGCAGCTAGTGAAGGGTTTTTTATATTTATGATAGACATTTTCCATTTACTTCATCTTCAATTTTTTTTTTTTCTCTCAATTTCAAATCTTTGCCAAGTCATTACTGTAATGATGGAAGAATTGTTAACCTGCACTTGTTTTCCCCCACTACTTAATTGTTCAGCATTATATTGTTTGGTCAATCAGTGGGTGATTGCATCTCTTAGGGAGATCCAAGGAAAGGTTGTTCTGCACAATTCTTAGCCACTGACAATGCTTGGGTTATTGAACAGCAGAGCTGACCACTCAGACTGTTCCATATCTTTTGATCTCCCTTGCATCCTTAAATGGATCCTCAAGCATAGGCTCAAAGATTGTCCCTTACATTTATACTGTTTGCGTAATGTTTTTAGTTTTCAACAACCTTTTTTCCTCCTCTCCACACGTTCGTTTTGTTTAATTCTACTACCTTTTGCTGGCTGCTTTGGGGATGCTGTTGGATTCTTTTTTGAACCCTTGGCGGTCGGAACACCACAGAATTATGGACTGTGGTGTGTCTCTATCTGACGCCAAGAGCACAGACACAATCAGCCGTGTCCCCTGATGAGTCCGATCCAGCGGACGAAAGGCCTCGGAGCAGGCGATACAAATAGATCTGCCTTCGAGAGGGATTGCGATAGTTTCCTCATGCAGCTAGTGAAGGGTTTTCATATTTATGATAGACATTTTCCCATTTTTACTTCATCTTCAATTTTTTTCCCTCTCAATTTCAAATCTTTGCCAAGTCATACTGTAATGATGGAAGAATTGTTAACCTGCACTTGTTTTCCCCCACTACTTAATTGTTCAGCATTATATTGTTTGGTCAATCAGTGGGTGATTGCATCTCTTAGAGAGATCCAAGGAAAGGTTGTTCTGCACAATTCTTAGCCACTGACAATGCTTGGGTTATTGAACAGCAGAGCTGACCACTCAGACTGTTCCATATCTTTTGATCTCCCTTGCATCCTTAAATGGATCCTCAAGCATAGGCTCAAAGATTGTCCCTTACATTTTATACTGTTTGCGTAATGTCTTTAGTTTTCAACAACTTTTTTCCTCTCCACACTTTCGTTTTGTTTAATTCTACTACCTTTTGCTGGCTGCTTTAGGGGGTGCTGTTGGATTCTTTTTTGAACCCTCAATGGTCAGAACACCACAGAATTATGGACTGTGGTGTGTCTCTATCTGACGTCAAGAACACAGACACAATCAGCCGTGTCTCCCTGATGAGTCCAATCCAGCTGACGAAAGGCCTCGGAGCAGGCGTTCGAGAGGGATTGCGATAGTTTCCTTATGCAGCTAGTGAAGGGTTTTTGTATTTATGATAGACATTTTCCCATTTACTTCATCTTCAATTTTTTTCCTCTCAATTTCAAGTCTTTGCCAAGTCATTACTGTAATGATGGAAGAATTGTTAACCTGCACTTGTTTTCCCCCCACTACTTAATTGTTCAGCATTATATTGTTTGGTCAATCAGTGGTGATTGCATCTCTTACAAGATCCAAGGAAAGGTTGTTCTGCACAATTCTTAGCCACTCACAATGCTTGGGTTATTGAACAGCAGAGCTGACCACTCAGACTGTTCCATATCTTTTGATCTCCCTTGCATCCTTAAATGGATCCTCAAGCACAGGCTCAAAGATTGTCCCTTACATTTTATACTGTTTGCATAATGTCTTTAGTTTTCAACAACTTTTTTCCTCTCCACACTTTCGTTTTTTTAATTCTACTACCTACTTGCTGGCTGCTTTAGGGGTGCTGTTGGATTCTTTTTTGAACCCTTGGCGGTCAGAACACCACAGAATTATGGACTGTGGTGTGTCTCTATCTGATGCCAAGAACACAGACACAATCAGCCGTGTCTCCCTGATGAGTCCGATCCAGCGGACGAAAGGCCTCGGAGCAAGCAATACAAATAGATCTGCCTTCGAGAGGGATTGCAATAGTTTCCCTTATGCAGCTAGTGAAGGTTTTTCGTATTTATGATAGACATTTTCCCATTTATTTACTTCATCTTCATTTTTTTTTCTCCTCTCAATTTCAAATCTTTGCCAAGTCATTACTGTAATGATGAAGAATTGTTAACCTGCACTTGTTTTCCCCCACTACTTAATTTGTTCAGCATTATATTGTTTGGTCAATCAGTGGGTGATTGCATCTCTTAGGAGATCCAAGAAAGGTTGTTCTGCACAATTCTTAGCCACTGACAATGCTTGGGTTATTGAACAGCAGAGCTGACCACTCAGACTGTTCCATATCTTTTGATCTCCCTTGCATCCTTAAATGGATCCTCAAGCATAGGCTCAAAGATTGTCCCTTACATTTTATACTGTTTGCGTAATGTTTTAGTTTTCAACATCTTTTTTCCTCTCCACACTTTCGTTTTGTTTAATTCTACTACCTTTTGCTGGCTGCTTTAGGGGTGCTGTTGGATTCTTTTTTGAACCTTGGCGGTCAGAACACCACAGAATTATGGACTGTGGTGTGTCTCTATCTGACGCCAAGAACACAGAATTTGTTAACCTGCACTTGTTTCCCCCCACTACTTAATTGTTCTGAATTATATATATATATATATGTGTGTGTGTGTGTGTGTGTGTGTGTGTGTGTGTGTGTGTGTGTGTGTGTGTGCACGCGCGCGTGCACGCGTGTGTATGCATCTGTGTGTGTGTGTGTGCGTGTGCGTGTGCGTGCGTGAAAGTGTGTGTGTGTGTGTGTGTGTGTGTGTGTGTGTGTGTGTGTGTGTGTGTGTGTGTGTGTTTGTGAACCTTCGAAACACTCGCTCAATTTGAAATGACAATACACCGTGAATTGGTACATCCTCCCTAAAACACAAACAACATAACTATGAGGTAATCTGGAAAAATAAATAAACAGAAAAACTTGAAAAACCTTAGTGTATCCCTCAGTTTGAAGTATCACAATTCAGTTTGAAGTAATCACACACATTCAGCCAATGTAATTCAACATCATCGACTATCTTTGTTGCTATTCCTGTCTTAACAACAAATTATGCATGTATTCACACAGATTTTGTAAGCAAAGACCATGAGTGTCTGAATGTGCAAGTTTGCGCGAGCGTGTGTGTGTGAGAGAGAGAGAGAGAGAGAGAGAGAGAGAGAGAGAGAGGAGAGAGAGAGAGAGACAGATAGACAGACAGAGACAGACAGAGAGACAGAGAGACAGGGATAGAGAGACACAGAGAGAAAACAGAGAGAGAGACAGAGAGAGAGAGAGAGAGAGAGAGAGAGAGAGAGAGAGACGACAGAGAGAGACCGAGAGAGAGACAGAGAGGGTGTGTGTGTATGTGCATGTGCTTGCGTGGGTGAGTGCGAAATAAATAAAGCCCATCTGGGTCGATGTTCTCTCATCCCAGCCCTCTCAGTAATTAGCTATCAACTTTTACAACAAGCTGTGATTACAACATCAACAAGTAAACACATGTAAAGCAAAAAATAAAACCACTCATAAGGACGCAGATAAGCCAGAAAACACACACACACACAAAAAAAACTATTGGGTAAACTGAAAAGTCACATGGACACTCGAAATCAGAGGGACACTCATTTGGTGCATCTCTCAGCTTGAAAGAGCGTATACATCAACCACAGAGAGAGAGAGAGAGAGAGAGAGAGAGAGAGAGAGAGAGAGAGAGAGAGAGAGAGAGAGAGAGATAGAGACGATAACGATAACGATAACGATAATTTATTCAAGAAAAGGCCACAGCCCCATTTGAAGGGGGGGTATTGACATATAACTGATGTAACAACATATTAATATACAAGCACATATAACAAATTCAAGTCAGATAACTCCTCTTCTTGAAGGATTTATACAAATAAGAAGCTAAATCACTAACAACATTCTCATTCCTTGACGACAAAAGCAAGACAAGCCAAAAAAATGATGGACAACGATAATATTTCAAAGGAATATATTTTTGTCTTAAATCTGTAAGCACAGGACAAACAAATAGAAAATGAAGTTCGTTCTCTGGGGCAGACTTGCACAATGGACATAAAACATCTAATTCTGTAAGAACATTGTAACGTTGCCTGTGTACAGCAATATCGGATACGCCGAATCTAAACTTAGTTAATGCAGATCTGACAAAACTATTTATATTCATCGACAGATAAGGTTCCGCTTCCATTAATTGATTTGACTTTAGAAATCGAAACAAAGAAAATCTCTCACTGTTTTCAATATGACTATTCCAGTCTTGCAAGTTACAATCAATTAATCTCTGCTTAAAACAAACCAAAAATGTTTTAACACATCCAACACTCTGTTCTAAGCAAACAAACGAAAACCCATAACTACAAAGACATTTACGAACAGAAGTTGCCCAAGTTGATTTACCTCTAGAATCTAAATCAAACAGTACTTTGTATGCTTTTGCAGGTAATCTGTGTTCTCCCATACGCGCGAGCTTAAGCCAATAACTAATACATTTCACATATGAATTTACATAAATAGGATATCTGCCAAGCTCACCATAAACCGAATCATTAGGGGTTCGTCTATCCACATGCAAAAAGCGTTTCATAGCAAATAAATGTAATTTTTCAATTTCATGACCTTTATCCAATCCCCAAATCTCAGCGCCATACTGTACAAATAGGCTGCACTTGGGCATCAAACAATTTAAAAAATAATTTAAACCAAAAAACACTTTCAAATTTATAAAGCAAGCTTAAAATAGCTATAATAGCACGCTTTCCTCTGTTAACAAGATCATGACAGGCAAACGTAAAGCTAAGTTTTGTTGAAAAGTATATGCCCAGGTACTTGTAAGCATTTACCACCGACATTTGCGAACTTCCATACGACCACCTTTCACGCGATGCTAAGAAACCACCCTTTCGAAAAACTATAATGTTTGATTTACCCATGTTTACTTTCAAATCCAGTCTACACGCTGCAGAATGCAAATTATTCAATTGGTTTTGTAATCCTACGACAGTTTCAGAGAGCAAGACAATATCATCTGCAAATAACAATATAAATAATTCAATCAAGTCAAAAGTGACACCGTGTCTTCCCTCAATAAATTTTTCTAGTGCTAGTTCATTAATATACAATGAAAATAATACTGGGCTGCAGACATCCCCCTGTTTAACACCCTGAGTACATCTAATATAGTCACTAAATTTTGCCCCACATCTTATCGTAGCTTTAACATCTTTGTACATGCATTTTACAAAATTATATAATTTACCTTTGATTCCATTTTTTGTAAGTATCGGCCACAAAAGTTTTCTTGAAATGGAGTCAAAGGCCTTTTCAAAGTCTATAAAGGCAACATATATCTTACGGTTATTAGAAAATTGTTTCTGGACAGCTGCTAACAGAGTGAACATATGATCAATTGTACAAAAGTTTTTCTTGAACCCTGCCTGGTGATCACCTGTTATATTGTTTACTTCAATCCATTCTAACAATCTCTTGTTAATTATAGAACCAAATACTTTACTTGCAATATCAGACAAGGAAATTCCTCTATAATTGTTAGGGTCATTCGTATTACCTTTTTTAAAGAGAGGGAGAATAAATGATCTGTGCCAATCTTCAGGATAAATTCCATTGTCAAACAAATTATTGAACAATTTAACCAGAAAATCAGTTCCAACATTACCAACATTTTTAAAAAAAACTCACAAATCATGCCATCTGGACCAGCTGCCTTTCCATTTTTTAGCTTTGGTATTGCAGCAACAACTTCAATTTTTACTTATAGGACGATCATAAATATTCTATATATCCGTTGTCGCATATCATATCATTTTCTAGAATTTTAGTTTCTGTCGTAGAATCCTTATCCAGCACATGCTTAAAATGATTATACCATTCATCTATAGTAATTTTGTTTTGATTATATACTCGCTTTTTAAATACTGTACGTACATTTCTCCAGAACTCTTGCTGCTGACTATCAATACTTGTGATCATTTTTTCAAACAGTAAATCGTTGTGTTGTTTCTCTCCTTTCTTTGTAATAAATTTTTTATACTCACGTCGAGCTACACAGTAAAGATGTCGGACATCTTTATCTAATGTGTTGCAAAATGTTCTTAACAATTTTCGTAAATTTTGTCTTTCAATTTTACATTCGGCATCAAACCAATCATTTTGTCGTTTCACTCTGTTTACACAAACTTTACGTTTTATACCGTCAGCAGCTCTTTTTACAGAAACTGTTAAACAAGTTAAGTGCATCATTTATATTTACATCTACTAAATCCATGGCATGAAATAGCTGGAATTTGATTTCCTGTGAGTTCATTGTGTGTCTATGAAATTTAAGGCATAATCCTTATCCCACACAAACTTTTCAATATACTCGCTCCTTTTTTTTCATTTTCATTCATTCACACCCGCATTTGTTCCTAGAACGTTTACACTAAGTTCCAAAGGCAGATGATCAGATTCCAATCGTTCTTTCACACACAATTTACAAGAAGAGTTTTTATAAAGTCAAAAAGTTCACATGATGCTATAAAGTAATCATTCACACTACAACCTGATTCACACACATATGTAAAGTGACCACTGATGTCACTCGAACAAAGACAATTAAGAATGTACAAACCCAAAGCATTACACATGTTTAATAGACGTTTACCATATTAATTCAGTACCTTGTCTTGAGACTGTCGCTTAACTGTAGGCGAATCAAATTTGTCAAACCATGAAAACGTTTTAATATTGTCATCACATTCTGAAGATATGTCTGCTGTTCGACCGTTAAAGTCACCACACATCAATATTGACATCTTATCACTGAAACATATATTATTTACAATACAATCCTCAATTTGACTAATCCCATTATCCACGTTTAACACAGAATAGTATGGCGAATTCTCGGGTGGAACATATGTACATAAATATAAGATATCATTTGATAAGCAGAACAAACTTTTATCAAGAACAAATAATAGCACATTATCATAATGAACAACAACCTGTTTCACAAATTTCACGAGACTATTCCTGATTAAACATATTACTCCCCCTGATCTCCTTCCTCGCTCAGTAAATCGTAAAGCTGGCGTTACAAACACAGTGTGATCACTAAACACAGTAGACTGGAAATCATCAACAAAAGACTCAACAAGACAGACAAAATCAAAAGATGACACATATTCAATAAAATCAATATTAGAAAGCTTCGACAATATACTGCCTATGTTCCAATGGAGAAAAGAGTAGTTTTTAATAACAGGCGTATTTATTGTAACTGGAGTGATTACAGTGGTTGGTATGACCGCAGCAGTTAGTGAATTAGTGTTTATTTGTGAATCATAAACCTCATCTGTCATTACAAGCTG
>JADBJO010019376.1:0-33382 GCA_016801955.1 Conus betulinus | reverse complement strand
AATAGGGTCATGGAAATATGCCAAGTACCTAGCGCTCTCAGGATTAAATTATAGAAAGGCTGCTGTGAAAGAAATAAACATAGGGGCAAAATAAAAACAGAATGAGACTGTTGAACAAGACACAAAAAGGAAAACAGCGAAAGATCGCTTGGATCACTATGTTTGATTCCAGGCTGCCTGCGAAGTCTTGGATTATTAAAAGGAATCTTGACCTATATAGTAACCCTGAAAATTAGAAAGAAAAAAATGTTCCTAAAGCATAACCTAATAGCAGCAGATAAAAGAAGGAAAAACTTAGCAGAAATGTACAAACTAACACTTCCTAAAAGGCTAATTGAATATGGTCCATTCCCTAGGACAGGTTTTGAGACATGTACCAGAAAATGCGATACATGCGCCCACTCTGAGAACACCGGTCAGATTGTGAGTACGTGGGACAGAAGAACGTGGAAAATCAGACAGAAAATCTCCTGTAGCACAGAACATGTCATGTATGAGTTAATTTGTAAAATTCAAACCCAGCCAAATGTACGTTGGATATCTAAAAATAAAAATAAAAAACAACAACACAACAACACCACATAGATGGGCTAATCATAAACGTGACGTAAAGTTAAAAAAAAAACAAAAACAAATGCAGAGTGGCTCATCTTTTCTGGACTATAGACCATCCGGAAGGTAAAGGCCTGGGCATTTCTTTAGATCATTCTAGTTGAGGCGGTCTGTGGAGAAGAAAGGCTCTTGGAAAGAGAACCATATTGGCAGGCCAACCTCGGGACCTGCTTCAGTGCGTTAAGCAAGCATGGATGCAGATGACAGTGGCCAAGAACCAATGGATTCAGTACAGGCAGTAGCATTGAGACAGAAGACTGAATATGAGTGATACAATGTGTGTGTGTGTGTGTGTGTGTGTGTGTGTGTGTGTGTGTGCGTGTGCGTGTGCGTGTGTGTGTGTGTGGGTGTGTGTGTGTTTGTGTGGTGTGTGTGGTTGTGCTGTGGTGGGTGGGGAGGGGGGAGGGGGAGGGAGGAGAGGGGGGAGAGGGGAGGGAGAAGAGAGAGAGAGAAAGAGAGAGATAGAGAGAGAGAGAAGGAGAGGAGAGAGCAGAGGGTGAGGGGAAGAGAGAGAGAGAGGGAGAGAGAGAGAGAGAGAGAGAGAGAGAGAGAGAGAGAGAGAGAGAGAGAGAGAGAGAGAGAGAGAGAGAGGAGTAGCGTGTGTGTGTGTGGTTATGCTAGTTGGGAAGTTAAGAAAAGATGATCAAACTTGAAGAATGTGTTTCACGAGAATGTGATGCATGGGTCATCTTTGCCTTGTGTTCCGGCCCCGTGCTCTTTACCAGCAGTTTTTGGAACCAACAATTTGAGAAATGTGATTCTTTTTATTCCTGTCATTTTAATTCTGTTGTTTTACCTAGTGGTTTTATTGTTGTGTCCTCCGTTCTGGTTGAACCCGAAAAATAGACATATGCTGAGAATAGTTAAGGTAAGATTTAAGGAACCGAGCTATAGCTTTTCAAATCGGTTAAATATTGCTTTTCCGGCCTGCTGCTTCTTCTACTTTGTCTTTTGTCTTCTTTTCTACTTCTGTCTCTCCCTTTTTTTTCTTCTCCTTCCCCTCTTCTTTTATCCTCCCCCATTTTCCCCCCTTTCCCCTCTTCCATCTTCTTTTCCTGCGTAGTCTTCTTCGCCATCTTGTTTCGCCATCCTTCTTCATCTTCTTCTTCTTCTTCTTCTTCTTCTTCTTCTTCTTCTTCTTCTTCTTCTTCTTCTTTCTTCTCACCCCCTCTCGGTTTTCTCTCACCCCACTCCTCCTCCTTTTCTCCCTTCATCCTCCCCCTTCCCCTCTTATCTCCCCCCCTCTCGGTTTTCTCCCCCACTCCTCCTTTTCTCCCCTCATCTTCCCCCTTCCCCCCTTCTTCTCCCCCCCCTTTTTTTTTTCTTTCCTCTTCTCCGACTTCCTTTCCCCCATCTCTCATCTCCTCTTTTTCTTCTCCTCTTTCGACGTCTTCTTGTTCTTGTTCTTGTTCTTGGTCTTCTTGTACTTCTTGTTGTTCTTGTTCTTGTTCTTGTTCTTCTTCTTCTTCTTCTGCTTCTTCTTCTTCTTCTGATAAATAATAATTCATTTGCTTGCATTGTTGTATGTCCATGCATTATAATATGATGCAATGGAACGGGTGTAGTGTAAGGTAAGGTATATGTGTTTTTCATGCATATTTGTAATGATTATAAAATTGTTTCTATATCCCTTACTCTGTTATCCAACGTTAGCAAGATCGAATGACAGTGCAGTTTCAACGAAAAGTTTAAAACTTACTGAGAAATCTGATTATGTCCACCAATTTGGCTGAATATATATCATTTGTATGTAATTGTTTAAGTACAGTGTAATCGTGATTTACTGTTAGATATCAGAATCTACAAGGTCTCTCTAGATATTCATGAACCGACACATATGAAGATCCCCCCACTACCCCACAATATCCCGCCCCCTTCTCCCACCCTGTTCCTCTCCTCCCCCCCCCCCCCCCCCCCCCCCCCCCCGTTTTCCCTTTCCCCTCCTCATCCCCCTTTGTTTTTCCCCCAACCCCTCCCCTTTTCCCCTCCTCCACCCTCTCCCCGCTACTTTTCCCTCACAAACCCTCCTTTCCGCCCCCTCCTTCCCCTTCCCCGCCCCCCTTTTGCCCACCCCCTTTTCCTCCACCCCTCTCTCCCTCTCCCCCCCTCCTTCCCAACCCTCACTTCTTTACATGTCCCCTAAGACACTTTCATTTTCTAACTCCAGTCCTCTTTTAGTACAACCCTCTTTTCTCTCCACCTTCCCGTGCAATTACCCCCTCCTCTCTCCCCCTCCCCCCTCCCCATTCTTAGGCTTTCTTCAAATGATTTTCTCTCCCCCCCTCCCCTACTTAACCCCCGCCCCCCCTCTATACTCCCATCTCAAACACTACTCCCTCACCATGCGCCTTATTCTGTCCTTGTAATCTCTCTCTCTCTCTCTCTCTCTCTCTCTCTCTCTCTCTCTCTCTCTCTCTCTTTTCTCTCTCTCTCTCTCTCTCTCTCTCTCTCTCTCTCTCTCTCTCTCTCTCTCTCTCTCTCCATACCCCTTTTACGATCTCTTTATTTTATGCGTGAGTAGGATGAAATGGCACATATATGTCTGCAGCTCCTGTCCCAGAAGAAGGTCTTGGACCGAAAATATTGGACGAGAATAAAAGGAGACGACCAATCGGTTCTGTGGTCCATTTTCTTCTTCTTCTTCTTCTTCTTCTTCTTCTTCTTCTTCTTCTTCTTCTTCTATCATCGTCTCATGAAGTCAGGAAGAAAGGAAAAAAGGAAAAAGGACCTCAGCAGTGAGAGACTGGTGTTTTAATTTTATACCTTAAAAAAATTGATTCGATATATATATATAGTTATTAGTTAGTTAGTTAGTTAGTTTGTTTAGTTAGTGTGTGTGTGTGTGTGTGTGTGTGTGTGTGTGTGTGTGTGTGTGTGGTGTGTGTGTGTGTGTGTGTGTAAATTTATTTACTAAAAAATTTCTACGTCATTACATTGATAATGACTTTGCAAAGATTCGAATAGGGAAAAAAAATGAGGAAGAAGGGGGTGGTGGGGTGGGGATGGGGGGCATGCGATTGAGGACGTCAAGGAAAAACAGTATACATATGAAATGTTTCACTAACAGCCTATGGACACCATCGTTACCCATCCTGAAGACAGAACTAATCATATTGCCTGCTCCTAGGCCTTCCGTCCGCTGGATCAGACAATTGATTGTGTCTGTGGTCCCTTGGCACCAAATAGAGATATACCACAGTCTACAATAGCGTGGTATTATCACCACCAAGGGTTCAAAAACGGATCCAACAACACCCAAAAGCAGCCAGGGAAGGGTAGAAAAGTAAAAAAACGTAAAGTATGGTAAAGAAACAAGATGCTGAAAAAACTAAAGTCGTGTATAAAAATAAATAATTAATCTTGAGCCTATGCCTGAGGTTCCATTTGAGGATGCAAGGTGACACGCACACACACACACACACACAAACACACACACACGCACACACACACACTCTCTCTCTCTCTCTCTCTCTCTCTCTCTCTCTCTCTCTCTCTCTCTCTCTCTCTCTCTCCACAGAATGGTTACCGTCTAGGTCGCTATGTACAATTTCGTAATGCTAGTGTACATGTGTTCGTGGTGTTGGCAGTGTGCTGCATTTATTTATTTGTCAGTTGAAAAGTTACTTTGGTAAATGTTAACCCGTTGCTGTGATGCTGTTTCTGGTGTGGTGTCCGTGGGTTTTCCTAATGCGCCAGACATTGTTGTGATATTTCTTTTGGACTAAACCTTCTGACAGTTATTCTTATCCATTCACACACGCATACAGACACACAGACAGACTGTATACAGTACGCTGTTTGCCATATGGAGAAGAAAAATAGTATGTCACTGCAGATGTACAGTATTCCTGTTGGTGGCAGGAACTGATGTTTTATGTCTGTATGTGAGAGACACTGCGCATATCTTGAGGTCCTGAGAGTTTGTCCTTCATCCTGATCATTCATTGTGTGAACTAAAACCACAAAGTCAACACCATGGGACGATCATTGATTTACATGCCACGACGGGGTGAGCTGGCCCCTGAAAAAGATCTGAGAGCACCAGTTCTTCTAGTTGAATTACTACCCAAAGTGCAGGAAACTTGGGAACACAAAACGAAGTGGGAACTAGACAGCGAGAGTCCACTCTCAACACTTTTGACATCCTGACTATCTAGTTGACAGGAATTGAAACACAAAAAACTTGCACGATACTGATCACTCACACACAGACATACACACAGACATACAGACAGACAGACAGACAGACAGACAGACACACACACACACACACACACACACACACACACACACACACACACACACACACAAGAGGTTTAAAAGTGTTTATAATGACTCTGCCGAACGACGTATCACAAGACAAAAGAAGACGTGTTTCCACCTATTAAATCTTCTTCAGGCAAGATACACAACACTCAGGACAACGAAAAGAAACAGGCAATCATTTATCTTCATCAGATTTGCCGCAAGATGGGCATAGACTATCTTTGCCATGTACAAGAGACACATACAGACACACACAGACAAACACACACACACACACACACACACACACACACACACACACACACACACACACACACACACACACACTTGCGGACCAAGATTATGGAAGAAGTGGCCCACGTCAACAGCAGGGCACTGTAGCTGCCAAAGCCAATGCAGAATAGACAGGCCTGGCTGCAGCAACTGCAGGTAAAGGACAGGCAGGCCTGGCTGCAGCAGCTGCATGTAAAGGACAGGCAGGCCTGGCTGCAGCGGCTGCAGGTAAAGGACAGGCAGGCCTGGCTGCAGCAGCTGCAGGTAAAGGACAGGCAGGGCCTGGCTGCAGCGGCTGCAGGTAAAGGACAGGCAGGCCTGGCTGCAGCGGCTGCAGGTAAAGGACAGGCAAGCCTGGCTGCAGCGGCTGCAGGTAAAGGACAGGTAGGCCTGGCTGCAGCAGCTGCAGGTAAAGGACAGGCAGGCCTGGCTGCAGCAACTGCAGGCCTGCTGCAGCGGCTGCAGGTAAACGATAGGCAGGCCTGGCTGCAGCAGCTGCAGGTAAAGGTCTGTTCAGGGTTGATATATAGCAACATTATGGTTCTTCCTGCTGCACCTTATGTCTTCTGGGTTCTGTAGTTTTCTGAGGTTGAACAGGTTGCCCTCAAGACGATATCTGATGTAGACTCCATCTTCGTCATCAAGGTCTTCAGAGGTTTGTTTGAGCATCATGCCGAAGTGTATGTTAGAGACAGTCAATGCCAGGATGAAAGCTTCTTCAGTCTGTTAATGATAAGGAAAGGCTCTGAGTGGTCACTGTTGAATCTGACTTGGCCATGCTGATCTTCATCATGCAGTTAAATAACCATGCTGAGGAAATGTGGAAGACAGCTGATTCGTTCCATGATCTGCCACATTCCTTTACTGTTCACAGTGTTGAAACGTTTCGGTTAGAGCAGGGAACGTTACATAGAGTCCTTTAATTTGCTCCCAGTACTTCTCTTGTAAGTTGCCTGAGAACAAAACACCATGGCTGTGGTGCTTCTGTTGGCTCTGAAGCCCCACTGGCTCTCTGGAAAGTAGTTTTCAGTGCTGGTGGGGACCAGTCTGTTCAGCAATATCCTGGCACGGATTTTCCGGCAATGAAGAGCAGAGTAATGCCCTGGTAGTTGGAGCAGTCTGACGTTTCCCTTTGTTCTTGGACAGGATGATGATGGCTGCATCGTGGAGATCTCGTGGTAGTTTTCCCTACTCACAGCATAGCTCATGTAGTTTTGCATGTAGTGCTGGGTCCCCAAGCTTCCAAACCTCTGGGGAAATTCATCAAATCCTGCAGTCTTACCACTCTTCAGCTGGTATATGGCTTTGGTGGTCCCTTTGATGTGGGCAAACTCCTCCAGATCCATTCTTACTGGCTGTTGGGGAATGCATGGAATTGCTGATTCATGGACAGAGCGGGTAAGGCTAAAGAAGCCTGGAGGTGTTCCATCCAACAGCTTAGGACTGACGCCTTGTTCGTGAGAAGCGCCTGGCCATCTGAGTTGCGTGGGGGACTCTGGACCTGACATGTAGAACCGTACACTGCCTTTAAGGCTTCACAGAAACCGCTGACGGCATTAGAGTCTGCGCACAGCTGAGTGTTCTTGGCAAGGTTGAACCACCACTTATTCTGGATCTCTCAAAGCTTGCAGTGCTGGGGGGGGTTGCTGTATACTTGACAGAAAGCTGCCTTCTTATCAAGGCAAGACGGCTGAGCCAAGTGAGCCTGATGAGCAGAGTTTCTTCTTCGTCAGCAATTCTTGAATTTCTCGTTGTTTTCGTCGAATCAGTCTTTGTTCTTCCTTGTAGTGAAGCCAAGGACGTCCTCAGATGTCCGTAGAATGGCAGTTTTCAGCTGTCCCCAAAGCGGTTCAGGAGAGGGATCTGTTGGCTGTCTCGCTTCAAACTTCGACTATTGGTATGCCTGGAATTTCACTTTCGTTTCAGTTGACTGGAATCGGTCAACCATGAGCTTTTTTTTTTCCTGGGGCCTCTCTTTCGTTTGGCTTGGGGCTGAAATGGATCTTTAGTTTGCAGCGAACGAGTAGATGGGTTAGTGTGACGTTCTGCAATGGGTATCCCTTTGGTGTGCAAGACGTCTTTCAAGTCACGCTGGTACACTAGAATGTAAACCATGAGTTGTCAATGTTTGGACCAAGGATACATCCAGTTTGTCCTCAGACTGTCTTTCTGCTGGAAGATGGCGGATGTGATCGAGTTGCTCTGTGCAGAAATCCAGTTTGGTCGCCACCAGATAGTACAGGACAACATGTTCAAAGGTTGAGTGGACCAAGGGTGTATTGTTCAGGCAATCGGTCATCAAAAAAGCAAAGGGCAGGAGTGGAGACACACATACAATTCAACTTTAATAAAAGAATTTTTTTTTTAGTAATGATGATTTTGATAACTAGTAACATGCCTCAGTAGTGATTATGCATATTTTGAAAACACTCAGAGAGAGAGAGAGAGAGAGAGAGAGAGAGAGGAGAGAGAGAGAGAGAGAGAGAGAGAGAGAGAGAGAGAGAGAGAGAGAGAGAGAGAGAGAGAGAACGGCCAGGATCGAGGGAGAGAGAGGTACAAATTACTAATAGTGACCTTAAACTGGAAGAACCTCTTGCGTTCCCATACACACTGGTAAAACTTTGCTGGGAAATTAATGACAAATAACCGGCACCACTTGAGACCTACAATTGCTTGTTAACTCTTATGGAGATTTCTTGTTTGTTTCGTTTAACTGGTTCATTGTTGTTGTTGTTGTTGTTGTTGTTGTTGTTGTTGTTGTTGTTGTTGTTGTTGCTGCTGCTGCTGCTGCTGCTGTTGTTGTTATTGTTGTTGTTGTGGTGGTGGTGGTGGTGGTGGTCGTCGTCGTTGTCGTTGTTTTTGTTGTTTTTTGTTGTAGTTGTTGTTGATAATTTCACAAATAATGAAATTTTCGTCTTGATAAATTGCAAAAGCAGTCGTGTGTGTGTGTGTGTGTGTGTGTGTGTGTGTGTGTGTGTGTGTGTGTGTGTGTGTGTGTGTGTGTGTGTGTGTGTGTGTGTGTGTGTGTGAGAGAGAGAGAGAGAGAGAGAGAGAGAGAGAGAGAGAGAGAGAGAGAGAGAGAGAGAGAGAGAGAGAGAGAGAGCTACAGTGAGACAGGGAGACAGAGAAAGAGAGTTTAATCATGCGCACGCCTGTGTGTGTGTGTGTGTGTGTGTGTGTGTGTGTGTGTGTGTGTGTGTGTGTGTGTGTGTGTGTGTGTGAGAGAGAGAGAGAGAGAGAGAGAGAGAGAGAGAGAGAGAGAGAGAGAGAGAGAGAGAGAGACAGAGAGACAGAGACAGAGACGGAGACAGAGTGAGATAGGTGGGTTTTTTTTTTCATAAGTAGCCTTGGTATTAATGACACAGCGATGGCAACCATACCCGATACCACCTTTTGAATTACATGTATCAAGCAATGTTGTGAAACAGTTTTCTTAGATACCAGTCTACTGATGTATGTGCTTTGCAATGTCATCGATACAGTGGACAGTACCAGTGCTCGTGTGACTAATGGGTTCAGAGCCAGAAACCACAGCACTGTGGTGAACGTCCTTCACAGAAACTCTGTAGTCATGAGCACAGCCACACGTGAAGACAGGTCACAGAATGTAACAGAGACTGAGCCCATCCAACACCGCGTAAACCCTGACATAACTCAGAGGACCGCTGTCTCTGGTGTGGCACAGCAGAACACAGCAGACACATTTCACACCATTGATGCTAGAACTCAGAACGCGTCCATGGCAATTTCTGGATCGGCGCCATGTTTGGAACACCCAGCAGTGACAAAATTCACAATTGAAGGCTCCACTGGCCATCTCCATGTTCAGAATCTGAGCCCAGGCCAGACTTGGGACTGTACGTTCGTGCTCCATGTACAGTCTGACCAAGTTGTGCGTTTTCAAATCATCGAGTGCGTAGGTTTCATTGAGTTCAAGTATTCAGACTATTTTGGTGTCACGGAAATGTATACGGGTGTTACAGACTGCAGTCGCATTCAGTCATTCCCTATCCAGTTCAGTATGACAACTACGGTCATGGTCAAAGCGCATAAGTACCCTGGCAGGAGAATCCGAGAAAGGTGCATGGAGTCTTGTTATGATTATTATAATAAAGATGAGCCGCTGCCATGGGCGTGTAGGGATGTTGATTGTTTTCCTTACGTTACAAATGCATCCATGTCTCTGTTGTTTTCTGCGGTCAACAGGTCTGAGAGGCAGCATCTGGAACTGCAACGCATTTATCTTTCTACGTCCGCTGGTAAGAGAATGTTCTTATAGCTGACAGTTAAAAAAGAGATTGCAAAGTTCTGCAAATGTTTGTAAAACTGCCATCGTTTTATACCGTATGAGCTCTCTCTCTCTCTCTCTCTCTCTCTCTCTCTCTCTCTCTCTCTCTCTCTCTCTCTCTCTCTCTCTCTCTCTCTCTCTCCTCCATGTAGACTGAAGTGTGTTCAGGTCAGCCAATCTGTAATAATCATTACTTAAAACAGTCTTTTTTGTGATCAGTAATGAAGGAATTCAGAGTTGATCAAAGGAGTTCAGCCATACCAGCATGCCCTCTTACTTTCAGGAGCGCCTTTAGTAGTTTGGGATCTGTTGTACAAGAAGTAATGCTCCAAAGAGTACGACTGATGTTTGTAACCAGTGACATTGGGCAGTATACGTCTGTCCATCGCCCGGGTCTCTCTGATCACCTGTCCGCTGCAAAAGTCTGGTGGCAGCGTCGAAATGAACCCAAGTCCCGATTTAGACGGCAAGAAACAATCAGCAGCAAGAAACATGCATCAAATACAGCTCCAGTCAAATGGCAGCGACCTGTGGCAGTGAAACTTCTAGAGGCAGTACGGGGTCCGATCGGGAACCCTTCCTCCATGACCTTCTGCAGGTTCTGCCTGGTTAGGACCAGAACTTCTCACTGCGGTTAGACACTCCGAACACGCACTTCTATAGCGATGCAGACAAGGTTTATCGTTGGAAAAGAACTGATAAAAAACAGCCTGAAAAAGCTTTTAAACTCTCACTTCTATACTCTGAGCGATACAGTGTCTATCGTTGGGAAAAGAAGTGATAAAATAAACTTTTTAAAGAGCCTGAAGCTTTAAACACTTACTTCTATACTTTTAGGGATGCAGTGACTATCGTTGGGAAAGAAGAAGTGATACAACAACCTGGAGAAAAAAAACCTGAAGCTTTACACACTCACTTCTATACTGTGAGCGATGCAGTGTCTATCGTTAGCAAAAAAGTAATGAAACACCTGGAAAAAAAACTGACGCTTTAAACACTCACGTCCATACTCTTAGCGATGCAGTGTCTATCTTTAGGAAAGAAGTGATAAAACAACTTGAAAAATAAAAATGAAGCTTAAAAAACACCGACGATGGAGAGTTAAAAAATCCAAGTGTGAACTGTCAGACACATATGAATGCATGGAAAATCAACTGGACAACCAAGAAGGAGGATCAAACAGCCTTATTTTCTCTGGTCTCTCAAGAAACAGAAAAATCGATGGAAACATGAGACGACTGTAAAAAAAGCTGACACAAAGTTCACTCCATGACCAGTTATGGATTATGGACCTTCCTGTGGACAGAGTTCAGCAGCTGGGGAGGAGTGACAATGCTTCCATTGTGGCCAGATTCACGACAAGAAAAGAAATGAAATAAAGGTGCACCCGAAGGGGCGGGTAGGACCCAGAAAAGTGCTGTGAGGACCAGGAAACTTTGCAATCATCGAACATTTTGTGTAGCACTGTGGGTGCGAACGCTGAAAGGTAAGGTGATGTTTTTGAGTCTTGTGAACTTGCAAATGTGTCTAATTTGAAATACGTTTATTTATTTATTTATTTATTTATTTTTTTTATTTTTATTTATTTATTTATTTATTTATTTTATTTATTTATTTATTTTATTTATTTATTTTTAAACAAAGTAGAAAGAATGTTCATATGAATAAGGTAATCGTTTAATTGTTAATCAAACGGGAGAATTTTCGTTTTTTGTTTTTGTTTGTTTGTTTTTTTCCTCTTTGTTGAATGATCGAGTGTCTAACAAGTCATTTATTGAGGCCAAAAGGTAATGTGAATGAAACATTTGTTCTCTCTCCTCTCTCACTCTCTCTCTCTCTCCCTCCCCCTCTCTCTCTCTCTCTCTCTCTCTCTCTCTCTCTCTCTACCCCCTTTCTCTCTCTCTGTCTCTCTCTCTTCTCTTCAAGGCGTTTCAAGTTTACATAGATTTACCCTACTTTCTCTAGAGAGAAATGTGCTTATAATCCATAAGACAATTATGCAATGTAGTTTAAAATTTCCAGGAAAACATTAAAAACATGTTTACTATTTCATTTTTATCAGATCTCCAAAATATATGCTGATCAGCAACCACATCAGATCTACTCCATTCATGACAGATCCAATATAATCACTGATGATTTATAACATGATTACTGTAACGTCAAACATTTAACTCTTGTCTCTTAAGATGTGCAAACTATTCTAAACGTCTCTGCTGAGGTGACTGGAAACAAAATACACTGTTGATTACGACTGTATCTTTCCTTGCTGCAAGACTTTATTGTGATGAAGATCTAACTCACGTTTCATTGAACTATTGGAAGGCGTCGATTGGCCAGCTTTCTACTGAATAAGAGAGCTGTTGGTGTGCAGGGTATCTGCAGACCCCGGGCCTGGATGGATCCACCCCGTGTCCCACAGTGATACAGAGCTGTGTCACTCTGACCAGACCGCCTGACCCACATTATCTTCATGACCACTATCACAGGGGAGCCTGGAGTTTATCGTCATTCCATTTCCACCTTTCTTGGCAGCTGTGATTCTGGGCACAGTTTTCGAGAAACAGTTCTACAAGTTCAAAGCCCCGTCGTTTCTGTTTCCTGATCACTTTGTGGATAAAAAAAGCAATGAACCCCATTTTGTCTTTATTGTCTTTGCTGAGGTCGAAGTGTATACGAATCAGGCTTCGCTACTCATTCCACGCCAACAGCTTGAAACCTCACAAAGTAGCAAGGCTGGGCCTTTGGAACTGTTCAGTGTCAGTGTGGCCTGACCTGTACGAGCACTTTATCTGTGATTTGATACCTCAGTGTGCACATCACGAAGATGAGGCTCGCTGTCCCTACACCTCCGAACAATGTGGACCGGGCAAGATAACCTTAAAACAACGTCCTGCACGTGATAGTACTCTTTTTCTTTCCTAATATATGATTTATGCCTAGAGTACCCACTTAAAATAACAAGTAGGCAAATTTAGATCGGAACAATATAGGCAAAAACAAACAAAATACAATCCAATACCAAGCCCCGATTATCAGCCCCGCCTACCCCCGCCCCCCTCCCCCCGCCCACACACACACACACATCTCCTGACCCTTCTCCGCAGAAATGTACGGGCAATGTGACACTGGCACTTATATATAAACAAAACCCTCTATAGAATGAGTGGCTATAGGTGTAGAACACCGGTTCTCTCAAATCAAATGCTCAAGTCCTTTCACATGCCACACAGGCTTCGTTGGCCAGTGACAGTGAGTCACTACAGATGTCACATTGGTGTCGATGGAGTGTCACCGAGTCCTCCCAGATGTCACACTGGTGTTGACGGCCAGTGTCGGCAAGTCCTTCCAGTGGGGATCGTCGGATACTGGAAGTGTGAAGCTGGAGGGATTTAGTGACACTGGCCATCAACGCTTGTGTGTCTTGAAGCTGGTTGATCATATGGCGTAGCATGTTACGGAGGGTGTGGAAGTGTGTGTTTTACTGTCAGACTCTCACTAGAAAAAAGTTTGGATGCATGTGACGACTTTGTTTCCTACACACACCCACACCACACGCACGTAGACAGCACGCAACACACAAGTTAAGTTTCTTTCTTGGTTAAAAACTGCCTAAACCATTAAAACACTACAAACACATATTACCATAATATAACATAACAGGCACAAGGAATACCAATACATGCCACCACTAGGAAGGGCGTGCAACAACAAAAAGAGCTTTAACCGTCGCTCTCTAATCTGACATATCAAATATACTCTTCTCCGGCGCAGACTTCGCTGGCGCCTTACAGACAGTTCATATACTATGCTGCGTCCAGCCTAAGTAACAGTCTTCACACAGTAGGCAGAGCCGAGCACGGACGCGGTTCGAAGGGTCCTCCAAGGAACACCCATACAGCAGAAAAACACACAGAAAAAAAACACACGATGAACCACCGACCTGGCGGTCAACCTCTCCACGTCATCGTGACTGAGAATCCTGAGAACCTTTATCACACAAGTCTTCTACTGACCTGGTGGTCAGCCTCTCCACGTCGTCGTCTGGACGGAGACAGCGGCTGGGGCACATGCTGTATCCCCACACCCGGTAGCAATCAGTTCCAGGCCAGACTCAGGGGCTTCACCAACACCTGGGGAACTGATAACTACCTTGATGGCCTAGCCTGCTTCCTCCTACATATCTATCATCATGAATATAATCAGAGAAGTTGATAGCAGAAAAGTGATCTAAAGCCAGCATACGCATCATATGTGCAAACACTGCAGGAGCCGACACAAGTCCAAAAGGCATCCTGACAAACTGAAATAGACCCATATGTGTTGTTAAAGCCGTCTTCGGACGATCCTCGGGCTTAACCACAAACTGCCAGTACCCTTTGGCAAAGTCTATCTTTGTGAAAAACTGAACATCAGCTAACCTTGGAAAAAGACTCTCAACGTCAGGGAATAGGTTCAACCTCAAAGACGGTCATCTTATTCAAAGACCTAAAATCAATGCAAAAACGACATGTACCATCTTGCTTTCTGTCCAACACAACTGGAGATGCATATGGACTATTCGATGGCTCAGTGATACCAAGACCCAACATGATACCAATGTCTCTCTCAACAATTTCGTTTGCAGAAAAGGGGATGTCGTCACACTTCTTTGTAACAGTGAGATCTGTTGTAAGAGTGATCTCTAAGAGTACATCACCTGAGAAAGAACCTGGCTTAGGAGTCAAGATGTCCTGAAAACAATCAAAGACTGCACGCAAGTCCCTGGAATTGCTGTCAGACAAAAACACAATCAAACTGTACAGAACAAACGTTTTAATCTGCCATAGAAGACATCGGAACAGTTAAAATAAGGATGGGTAAAGCGTCATCACAGTCCTAGATGATACCAACTGCACAAACTACTTCACGAACAACAGACTGTGGAGATCCTCCTGTGTAACCACAGAAAACCCAAAACCTGGAGAACACTCTGAAGGAACATATTCTTGCTCACAAGCCAAAGGTGCTATCTCTGACCAAGGCACTGAAGTACCCCGTGAAAGAACAACTGTCGCTACAACAACATCAGAAGTAGACACAACAGAAAAAACACGACGAATATACGTTTTGAGTATGTTCGCATGAAAGATCCTTTCCTTGCCTTTGACAAGACATGTGCCATCTGGTTGCAAGACTTTGACCACTGGGAACAGTCCTGACCAACTGGATAACAACTTGTCAGCCTGTCGGTAACACAACTAAAACTTCATCAGCAACTTGGAAACGACGTCCCCTGGCCTTCTTGTCAAAGTGCCTTTTACCCTTCAAAGCAGAATCATCAGAATTCTCCATGGCCAACTTACACGAGTCAGAAATGACATTCTTGAGTTCAAACAGGTAAGAATAGAGGGGGTTGGCCTCAACATCCTAAACATCTAACCAAGTCCACGACTCCTGTAGCAAAGCAATGGACCACGAACAAATGGACCGACCAAACAGCAACTGAAAGGGAGAGAAACCTGTACTTTCAGAGGGCAAACTCTCTGCACGCAAACAACAGTTCAGGCAAATACCGATGCCACGCGCCTTTGGGTAAGTATGCCCCTACATACAATCTTTTTCAAAATGGACTTCGAAGTCCCATGGGAATCTCTCAACATGGCCATTTGCCTGTAGATGATACGGCGATGTACGTATGCCCTTTGCGCCGCACCAAGCATGAAATTGCTTCATGAGATCAGAGTTGAATTGCGTACCCTGATCAGACAGAATCTCCTTGGGGGAAACCCAAACGAGAAAAGATTCTCGACAATGCCTCTCCACAGCAACAGAGGAAATATCCTTCCAAGGAACAGCCTCCGGAAAAACGGGTAATGATGTCTATCATGGTCAAGATATAATGATGACGTTGCTCTGAAGGAGGAGACAATGGACCAACAAGATCAACAGCCAGACGGTCAAATGGAGTACTGAACAGTGGAACAGACGCAAGGGTTAACGGACAAACTCTGCCCGTTGATACCATCTTCTGACACACTTCACAGGAAGCAACATACTTTGCTACGTCAACAGTCACCCCAGGCCAACAGAACATGTTAAGAACTCTAGGCAAAGAACGCCAAGAACGACAATGACCTGGGAATATCAGATGATACGCCACAGCCAACACCATAAGTCGAAGCTCAACAGGAACAACAACCTGATCAGAGGACATGTCATTTGTTTTATAAAATGCTTGTACAGACCTCCATGAGACACGTAGTAGTAAAAAAGTTGTACCTAACTTCTTCACCTCACCAGAAGACGCTAACTGGAAACAAGACTTCAAGGACTCATCATCCTGTTTCTGAGCAAGGTCAGAACAAAAAATGTTCAGATCATCAGGGATCTGACACAAAGTTTTTTTTTTTTTTTTTTGCCTACAACATGCTTAGCTCTAGCCCTCGTAACGGCGGCTTAAGAGAAAGGCTACCTGGATAAATCACTCAACTCACCGCTAACAGAAACTCCAGGCACATTACCCACAATGAGATCTGCGACAGGAATATCGAAGAGACAACAAGTCAAATCGCCCACAAAATAAGAACAACTGACTGACACTGTAGCCAATGGAAACTCATCCACACGACCACCAAAAGAAACACACTTTACTGTGGTTCCTAACATCTGACTGTCAGAAACTAACCGCTTGCGAACAACACAAACTGTAGCACCAGTATCACACAGAACAGAACTCAAAGTGTCACACAGAACCGGACTCCAAATGTAATTAGCCTGTGAACTCGCCAGCAGCTAAACAAGGAAAAGGAGTATCCAGAACAGAACAAGAAGCATTGGACTGTTTTATTGTCAGCTGACTTCTCGACAACAGCAGAGTTACCGACCACAAAAGGACACTTCCCAGGGTGGCTAAGGATACAAACTGTACAAGGGTTTCTACCTGACTTCTATGGACAATTAGCAGCTGCATGTCCTGTCTTCTTACACAGAAAACACACAACACTAGTAGACTGTTCAGGAGCACCTCCTGAGGAACTCTTACCACCAGAGTTATGACGGCCACCACGACCACGAAAACGGTTACCACCAAAGTTATTTTCACGACAAGCTGAGAAAGCAGAGGTCTGACCACTACTCTGAAAAGTAGAAACAGGTGTTTCCTCTATCAGACTGATAAGGGACTCTACCAGGCAGACCACGGTATGGAATTCTATCAGACTGACCAGGAGTGCCATACCCAACAGAAGCTAAAATGTTAACATCAACTTTCTTAGAAAGCACGAGGATGAGCACGTCTGTACGATTTAGGAGACTTGATCATGTCACCGAAAGTTTTCTCATCTTTTTTTCACACAGAAAAGCAGCAAGTCCTTAGAGGGACACCCCAAAAAAAACTGTTCACGCAAAATAAGATCCACCAGACCTTCAAAAGATTTATCAATATTTGTCAAAGAGACCCAACGGTCAAACGTATAACGTATATGAACTATTCCGCAGGGCGTTGAATCTCTATGATGAAACTGAAAGTTTCTTTCTTACCTTTCTTAACAAATATTCTTTTATCGCCCCCCCCCCCCTCTCCCCCACCACCACACACACCCTCCTTTTCATTATATCTTTGTTTTGACGTCGTTTAGCTTTGTTTTCACACATTTTCGCCTTTGTTCTTTTTTCTGGTTCGCTCGGGTTAAAGAAAAGTACTGCTTCTTTCATGTTCCATCTGAAAGCAAGGAGGGAACGGAGGGGCAGGGAAAGGCGAAAAATAAAGGAATAAATATGGAAGAAAGAACCGGGGAAGGTAGTAGGGGAAAAGGGGCCATTCCGAAACTCTGGTAATCTCATGTATCCATGTACTCACATATAGAGGCGCATGTACCCGCCCATGCGCCAATATAAGCACGCATATTTCATTTTTTCCCTATTCCTGTTGTTGACATAAGCCGTTTTGTCCTTGTGTGTGGCAGCTAGAGACTGGAGGGCGATGTTACATCCTCCATCCATAAAAGACGTTCTGTAATTAAGCGCGCTGCCAAGGAAGAATGCCAGAACAGAGGGAGCTTCCTTGGCCAGTCTCGAGACTGAGCAGGAGCTGAAGGCCTTCCGGGAACTCTTGGAATATAACCCCTCTGTTGGCGTCTGGATCACTGCCACCTTCGCGAAGTTTGACGGAACGCAGCCACACCTCAGCTCTGTGTAACAATCCGTGTCGTTCATCTTGATCATAGTTTTTAGTTTCTTGTGCGATTTTTCTTCTTTTTCTATTTTTTTTTAGATAATGTTTTAATTCCGCATCAACAACAACTGACAATGATTGCAGTCATCATACTGATGTAAAGAAAAAGAAAAGAAAAGAAAAACCAATCAGAAAATAAGTTCATCCTCAACACACATAGTTCATTTAACGTTTTGGAAATAACACACACACACACACACACACACACACACACACACACACTTAACAAATGTATCTATACATGCAGTACTGTGGTCCAAAAAGTATTGCCAAATATTTCTTTTTGCGCTTGTGCGATTTCTTCCGTGAATGTTCAAATGCTGGAGTGGTATCAGTTTGAACATGTTCAGTTAGAGATCACAGACCAGGTCCACGCTATTTGACGATTGGGAAGATAAGGAGGGGGTAGGTTTCCTTTATAAGAGGGTTTCCTTTCATTTCAACTCACAGGTGCGTTGTCAACAGAATACAGAGTAAAGAAAATTTAAAGGCACGAAAGAACCATACAGAAAATGTTTTCCTTAGAGGAAAAAAAAACTCTAGGACAAAAAAAAAAAGAAAGAAAATGGGACAGAATGAACGCGCCCAGCAGTTGACACTAGATAAATTTTCCTCATCTCTTTCCTGCCCTGCATTATTACCTTCACTTTGTCACCCCAGAGTTTTTTTTTTTTTTAATCATACCAGCCATGTTTTTTCTTCACATATTTTTTTTTTGTTTTGTTCAACGATTGCTTCCTGCCATCCTCTGCCAGTCACCCCTGCTTTTGTAGTTTCGTCATCCACCCTCAACCTCAAATCTCTCAGATTGCCCATTCCATGACAACTCTCTCTCTCTCTCTCTCTCTCTCTCTCTCTCTCTCTCTCTCTCTCTCTCTCTCTCTCTTGGCAAAAAACACGTGCAAGATCAAATGATAACAAATGGTATGATGCTACGTGCCGCAATCTTAAAGGTATTGCAAGGCGAGCGCTGACACACTGCACGCGCACGAAAAAGCAAAAAGATAAGGCCAAGTAGTATAAAGTCAAAAGAAATATTTATAACGACGCAATTAGAAATAAGAGAACGCAATACAAAAAAAAAAAAAATAAATAAAAATAAGGAATACTCTGCTAAATAGTAGTAACAACAGTAGCAAATTTTGGTCTACAATTCGCAATGTCAGTCACAAACCACGTAAAATAACCAACATTCCGATCTCCGTATGGAAACATTATTTTGAAACTATTTTTAGACAGGCTGGTGAGTCAGGCGAAACAAACGGGAATCCCCACGACACTCGGCTAGAATCTGAAGACCCCGTCTTGGTCCCATATTTAGACCACCCAATCGCAGACACTGAAGTTAAGCAAGCAATTAGAAAATCAAAATCAGGAAAAGCGTCAGGGTTAGACGATATTAGTAATGAGTTTTTAAAATCGTCTATTCATTTCATTCCCCCCTTCGTAGTAAAATTGTCTAACAGAATCTACGATAATGGCTACTATCCTGTTGAATGGTCTCACTCAGTCATAGTTCCTCTATTCAAAAAAGGTGACTCTGCTAATCCATGAAACTACCGGGGAGATTTCACTACTAAGCTGCGTTAGTAAGGTGTTTACATCCATTCTAAACAAGCGACTCTACAAATGGGCAGAACATGAAGAAAAAATTTGTGAGGAACAAGCTGGTTTCCGTAAATCATATTCGACTATCGACCATATTTTCTGTCTAATTACAATGATCAATGCGTGTATTAACGAGAAACCAAAGTGGAAAACTATACATAGCTTTCATCGACTACATGAAAGCGTTCGATACAGTTAACCGAGAAAGTTTATGGAAAGTGCTAGAAAAAGTTAATACATCTACCAAAATGTTAAAACATGCTGCAGGGAATATATAAATCTGTTCGATCGTGCGTTAAATGGGGCTCTGGCATATCAGAGTTCTTTGAATGCCCCTGGCGGTCTGAAGCAAGGATGCTTGTTATCTCCCTGATCTTCTCCCTACTTATAACTGAAGTGGCAGGAGAAGTGAATAGTAAAGGAAAACACACGGCTTTCAATTTCTTCCTTCCTTAAGAGAAATTTTCCTCTTGCTTTTTGCGGATGATATCGCTTTAATTGCTTCACCTTCAGGTTTACAAAACCAAATAAACAATTTGCAGATAGCGTCTGATAAATTGGGTCTAAAAAGTAAATCTGGCGAAGACTAAAGTTATGATTTTTAGAAAAGGAGGTCATTTGTCCAAATATGAAAAATGGTACTATAAAGGAGAGCAAATTGAAGTGGTGGTGAACAGCTACAAATATCTTGGTTTCATCTTGACTACTAAATTGTCTTTTGTAGCAGCGTTGGATGACTATTCAAGGAGAGCCAAAATATAAAACAATAGAAATTATGAAAACAATGTGGAATGTGAGTAGGATGGATACAATTATCTTTTTTAAACTATTTGACACGATGGTGAAGCCAATGCTATTGTACGCTGCTGAGGTATGGGGTATTACACAATATAAAACTATCGAAGCGGTCCATCTGTTTGCCTGTAAGAAACTGTTAAGTGTTAGCCCTAAAACACCAAATGCAATGGTCTACGGAGAGACTGTCGCTATAGTCTTTATATAGACAGCACACTAAGAGCACTTAGCTATTGGTTTTCTTTACACAACAGATGGAACGGAATAGAATACCCAAGCAAGCATACCTTTCATTGATTAACAGCCCTATGAACAACACTGACGACAGAATGATAAAAAGTAATTGGGCATATGATATAAAACGTTGTCTTGATAGATATGGATTTTCTGAAGTGTGGTTAGAGGGGGTTAGAGGGGGGGGGGGGGGGGGGGGGGGGGTCGGAAATGTTAATATGTTTAAGAAGATTTTTAGGCAAAGGATGGGAGATTGTTTTCAGCAGGACTGGGTTAGCAAATTAAATTTAAGTGATCGCTTCAACACCTATTGTTCATTTAAGTCTCGTTTACAACCAGAACCGTATCAGACCTATTGAACGGTCAACAAATTTAAAATGTGTTTCACCAAATTTCGTCTTGGGTTAAACGACCTGAATGTAAATAGCAGATACAAAGAAAATATCAAAGCATGTCCTTCTTGTAACCAACTTGAGAACGAACTCCACTTTCTATAAGATGCAATGCTTATATTCCTTTCAGAGAAAAATACATATTGAAGCACAGACAATTTCAGAACGTGAACTCTATTGAAATAAAAACAATTACTTGCAAACGAAAATGTGCATATTACCAGAGATATTGCTATGTACATTTATTATGCTTTGAAAAAAAGAGAACAACTCATATCTCATACAGTATGAATAATCAGTTACCCTTATAAAGAAGCATTATTAGTACATCGAAAAATATATTTTATTTTTTGTTATCATATCTCCTTTTGTCTGTTATGTGTGTACTGCACCTCACATTGTTATAGGCCGGAGGCCTGAAACATTGAAATTGTGTTCAATTGTGTTCTCTCTCTCTCTCTCTCTCTCTCTCTCTCTCTCTCTCTCTCTCTCTCTCTCTCTCTCTCTCAGTAATACAACGCATGTGGAATTCTTCACGTATATGTTTGACTTTCAGAAGTATCACTACAGTTGGTGATTGCATTCAATCTAATAGATGAATGATGAATGATGTACTGGCAACCTTTGTCGTTTACAAGGTTGGTACAATTATATAAAAGAAAATCACTTAGGTGAAAAATACAGACATTTTTGTCTTGACGGTAAACGTTGGTCATAATATGTCAAAATGTTAGAACATGCCAGGGAAAATAGAATACAATACACGTAACATGGAGCGATTATAATAACTGTGTTGCTGAAGGGAAAAAAAAAAAAAAATCACACACAGAAGTTACTAAAGGAGGATAAATTTGAATACACTATGCAAATAGGAATGAATATGTTTTGAGCGTTACACACACACACACACACACACACACACACACACACACACACACACACACACTACAGAGTTCAAACTAATGCTTCCTTCCTTAAATGCAAAGTACGCAACAGATGAGTGAATTTTCGACAAGTAAGTTTTGTGCAGTATCATAAAACTACATTCAACAAAAACAAAAACAAAAGTAACAAAAAAAAAGAAACTGAACAAAACAATACTACGCAAATGGAATTATACAAA
Source organism: Conus betulinus (assembly GCA_016801955.1). NCBI lineage: Eukaryota > Metazoa > Mollusca > Gastropoda > Neogastropoda > Conidae > Conus > Conus betulinus. The sequence goes on along the minus strand of JADBJO010019376.1, from coordinate 11,576 downwards.
AATAAAAGATGAGAGAGAGAGAGAGAGAGAGAAAGAGAGAGAGAGAGAGAGAGAGAGAGAGAGAGAGAGAGAGAGAGAGAGAGAGAGAGAGAGAGGGGGGGGGGGGGGGGGCGGATGTGCGTATGTGAGTACGATGTGAGCTGTTCAACAGGCAATATGTATTGCTGGCGTGTGAAAGAAACGTGAATAAAATCAATACATACACATGAACGAAACCTCAGTATATGTTTATATGATAAAACGAAGAATTGAAGAAAGGTAACACTCGAGTTAAAAATAAAAAAAGTAAGAGAAAGTTCACAGGAAATCATGGCAATGCTTCAGGGAATCTGCCGCCCTTTTTACAGGCTGTGGAAGAACAGAGGACGAGAGTGCCACGTAGCTCAGACGAAACAAGGATATTAATGATAAATGATGGCCTTTTTTACTGTCTATACCCGTTACCATTCAAGTACTGGAAAATGAAACACTAAAGTTTGAATCTGGTATTACTTAAAAAAAAAATCAAACAGCGTAGCGTAGAGAAACGTCAGTGCTGATCTCGAGATTCTGAATGTTGTGTTAGGCCTGACGTGATTAATTGCCAATAATACAAGACAACAGAGGAGGACAAATGATGGTGACAGTGATGTCATTGATGAAAAGATAGACAAACTATTCGGCACAAAAACTATATATCACCATGTCCGTACCCTCCTCAGGAAGTTGTGTCACCGGTGGGTTTGTGAAAGAGACAAGAAGGCTCTTGTAGAATGAGACTAAACTTAAAAAGCTAAATGAAGAAACTACCTACTGCCACTCCAGAATGGACACATTGGATACAGTTCTTAGTTTGGTTAGCAAACAATTGCTTTATGGCTTCCATTGATCATAAGGATGCTTGCTAGTCTGTCTACCTACATTCTGATTACATTTTTTAACGATTTAAATGGAAAGGATAAGCATACTAATTCGGAGCGCAACAAAATGCTTTGGCACTTGCTTTAAGAAGTTTGAAGTGTGAGGACAGAAGGGCATATGTCCACAGTCTTTTTGGATAACTGTTGTTTAACAGCACTGAGAAAGATTGCATTGATAGCATCCAGTACACTTGAGCAATGTTTCAAAATCATAGGATGCACATACTGCTAGGCGTGACTTTTTGTTGATCAAATGTCTCGTTATATCAGTATGGATGCAAAAAGGAAATTGACACTGACTTGATTCTGGATACAGTCAGTATGGAAACAGTTAAGGACGCACCGACAGTAATTTGTTTGCGTTCATGTTGCATATGTGGACTCTATACAGTTGCATCGCTTCATTGATGATCATTAACCACTGCACATAGGCTTACAGAAAAAGGAGGTCCTGAGAGATTCAAATCTTATTTCAATGGACGAGCGCTTGGTCATTTGTGTCTGTTACTGGATAGATCCAGTACAAGTTTGCACCATTCTCTTGGAGTCTTTGTGGAGTCAGGATGATTGGGGAAGCTGCAGATTTATTGCAAGGTCCTGGAGGTTAAGAACAGTCAAGGAATTGCTCATAAAAACAGTTGGGTAAAACGAAATGATAAGAACGATACTGTACAGCCTTCACATCTTCATGTTTCAAATTTCTCCACAAACTTGTATAGAACTGGCGCTGGCCACAGTACCATCAATCTTACTCACGATACGGTTTCTGCTTCCCTTAAAAAGAAAAGACCACACACACACACACACACACACACACACACACACACACACACTCATCATCATCATCATCAACACTACTACTACTACTACTACTACTACTGCTGCTACTACTACTACTACTACTACTACTACTACTACTACTACTACTACTTCAGTTGGCCAGCAGACAATCCTTGCTATGATATGCTGAGACATGTTATGCCAATACGTTGTTCGATCGGCAAGTGCAATGGCCAGATTTGAAAGAGACGGACGTAAAGATTTGACTCTGTTGACAGTTATGACGTTGTCATTACAAACCAGAGGGGACAGATTTGGTACAACCGACTGGCAGATGATGCAGTGTGAGAAATATACTGCAGCGTTAAAACAAACCGGAGGACGTGCCCATGTGTCACTACTTCAGCAGGAGTATTTTTTGAAGCAGAGAAAGTGTGCACTGTAGCACACGTGATGGGCAAATACCGAGAACAGAACTCAAAAGAACAGTGAAAGACGGTTCTCTTCGCACACCAGTGCTGATGAATATTTGCGTGCAGTGATAAAACAGAGACAAGCGTAGGTGTCCATGTATCAACTGTTCAGTTGGAAAGTTTTGAGCTTGTGCAATGTGTCACACCTGAAATACTACATACCGAGAACAGAACTCAAAAGTACAAACAAAAGACTGTTCGTTTCCTATGCTAAGCCTCATAAATATATACCCAAAGAAATGCTAAGTCATTAGACCAAAAACTCTTTGAGATTCGGTAGGCGTTCATGTAATTAGTGCCTGATTAAAGACATCCAAGAAAATGGTTAGAGAATGAGTAAGACTTGCCAGGGGAAGACGATGACTGGTCCGAATCATTTGGAGCCTGACGTTGGTGGCCTTCATGACGCGCTCACTCGTCGCTCTAGAAATGATCTGAGGTCACACTCAGGTTTGTGTCTTGGAGAGAAACACTTCCGGTTAAAGTCGGGTGGGTTTGAGCACTCTGCTTCTTCGTGTAATTACCGCTACCAGCGTCATCTGCAATAGTTCCATGTAATCATCGTCTTTCCCAGGAAAGCAGGAGTCCATGTTTTTTTAGCTTTGTTTGAATGATAATGAAAAAGAAAACTTCATTTGAAAAAAAAGGTTTCTGCTGTATCAAACGAATACAGACATAAAAAGCAAAACTAGTTTCAAATAATAAATAAAGAAGTTCAAATATCTGAAAAGAATGTAGTATAAAAGCAGTTTAGCATGATGGTGTCGAGGAGAAGTTTGTTTTGAAAATGAAAATATTCCTAAATCTTCTGCAGAAGCAGACATTTTGAAAGAGAGACATAAACACACTAAACACAAAACAGGAAATTCATAACTTAAAGCCAGTACATCAAGAATGTTTACCGAAAATGCACTTCCCTGAACTTTGTTAAAGTCTGTGTTTCAGAGGTTACAAAAATCTTACAAGTTGATACGTGTTTACGCAACGAGACTCCTCTGAATCCCATCTTGAAAGCACATCCATACAAATCCCCTTTTCGGTGCCATCGTATCGCATTTGAAATAAACAACTGGATGTACACAAAAAACATCACATTTTACCTAATTCAAAATAAGGTCTCCCGAAGTCTCACTGCTCTCATCCACACTCCTAATCCCACGCCTGTCCAGCAATGACGTTGTGCGATTAACAATTTGAAGTTACTTATGTAATATGGGCCAGGATAACTCAGTGGTAGAGAGCCAGACTTGTAATCTTGGTGATCCTGGGGTTGTATGTTCGAATCTCTGCCGAGCCGTGTCAGTACAGGGGAATTTTCCCCTGAGAGTTAACATTAATTCTGACATCATTTCCCACACAGTCCTTCGAATGAGACTATAAATAGAGGTTGCGTGTGTGAACACGCGCATAACATCTTGCGCACACGTAAAATCCCATGACCAACTATCGGAAAACAGTTTGGCCGTTGGAATCGATAATACGTTACACATAGCATGCATCTTGCGTGAGAAATGGAAAGAATGAAGGAAGTAAGGCACTTGAGTGATAGGCGCTATATAAGTATTCATAATAAGAATGATAATAATAACAATAACAATAACAATAATGATAATGATATGTTGCTGGAGACGTTCTGAAATCAACCACGAAAGACCCTTCATAAAGCCGCCTGTCTTCAATCTCCCCTTTTGCCACCTCAAGTAACAATTAATAGGCTGCTATTTCTTTTTTTTTTTCTAGAAATGCACTGAATGTTGTTTTATAAAATGTTGACTTTCTGTTGGTGGCGTCAGTGGAGGGCAATGGTTGGGGTCTGGCTTGGCTAATTCTGTACTGAAGTCACTTCAGGCCTGCCCCAAAATGACTCCTTGGAGAAAACCTGGGTTGTGCTGACACCAGGGCACTGCACCGTCGTTGAAAAATACTGGCAGTACCTGGCAGCTGAAAAGATTACGTGTGTCGCGCCCGACCCGTTTAGGATAGGACCTATCCTCTCATACAGAAGGAGTCAGGAACTCACAGAGAAAGTTTAACGCCACAAAGAAAATTTTGTTAACTAATTAACAACACATAACAAACAATAAAATACAATGGAAAAAAAAATATAGGGATAAGTGATGATATGGAGGATATGAAATGAGAGTAATCAGAATGAAATGAACGCTGGAGGTGACACCCGGACCTGTTGCTCAGCTGCAATGATGACAATGATAACAAAAGAAGGCAATGGTGACAAAATGTTACAGTAATGATTGCACGGGGATGAAAATATCAAATTACAACACCCAAATAATAATGCCGGTGCATACATGAACCATACACCAATAGAACACCCAATATGTCCAACTTCGGCAGAGCACAACACTTATTTTCAAACTGGCGCTGCTTAATGGTTTATATTTAATAGACCGGCCAGTATAGGTAGCTCTCGATTCTGGTCGCACACTATACTGACAAAAATCACGTCGTAGTGGTTTTCCTCCCCACCCCCCCCCCCCCCCCCCCCCCCAACAGCACATTCACAAATTGCTGATTTCACAAAGATATGCACAATGGGATGATGATCTCCCTTGACTACCCACACCATAAGCGTAGAACGGCAATGAAGGGCAGAATCAAGAGAGGGCGATGGATGATGATGGGTGATCGTTTACGATGCGATGATCTCCCCTTGCCACCCTTAACCGCAGGCAGTTGAGCGGGGTCGTAGGAAGGGCAAGGCTAGGAGAATGGTGAAGAAGTAGGCTAGAAGGAAGAATCATTCCAATCTGAGTGGTGAAGGTGTAGGCAGGGCAAGGAAGATTCCACCCTCTCCCCTCTGCGGAATGCCACCGGACGACCCAACAGCAACCGGGATGTACAAGCGCTGATCAGCAACAGCCGGCTCTAGTGACGCAAGGACCCCCGCGTTCCCGCTGGCCTGGCTCCAGTCCGCAGTCTGGCGGCGAGATGCTGGCCGCTATTTGCCGTCCCAGACAGCAAATTTCACGCACAAAACGTCAGGCCTGAAACGCCCGGGGTTAAAAACTTAACTCCTAATAAAAACAAATAAACCTTTCAGCTCTTATTGAACATTCGTCTTCTCATATCCTTTCTCATACAATTCCCTTCCTAACTCAAAGGAAATGAAATCCCGGTCCTAATAATACCACGGGCAATAGAAAGAAACTCGTGGAGAGCATGGCAGCAGAGAGTCCTCAGAAGAGAAGCCCCCTTCAAGCAAGTGTTTCAGCCCTTATCTCCTGACACTCTAGGGGGGTTGGGCCACACCCGGTTCATGACTCTGGATGTCCCTCTGCTGCCCCTTTTTTTTTTCCCCATCTTGGGACGAGCCATGGCTGGGATTCGAACCCATGCCCCTCTGGACATGCTCATTTCCACCTAATGACTCGCGCACTAACCACTGAGCCACAGGGACACCTGATATTTGTAGGAAAGTTAAGCCTTATGAAGTTCACTTTTGTTCCTCCTTGACCAGATCCAACTTGAACACCTCTCTGCTGCTTCTGCCATTGCTTTCAGGGCTCTGGTTTTTTTCCCTCCCTGCAACTGAGAGCTGTTTCATGAGGCTGTATGCAGACGTTCCTACAAACCCCCCCTAGCTCCAATTTGCAGTGAGGACTTTGACCTGATAGCCTTCTCTCCTCAGGCTGTTTGCAGAGATCAGCATACTTTTCAGTCTTGTAGATTTGAGCTGCCTCCATTCTGTTCTCATATGGCACCGTGAGCTCGATCATGATCAGCTGCTTGGTTGACTGAGAGTGGACTACTATGTCTGGTCTCATGCCACTCTTGCTGATGATCTCTGGGTGACTCTTCCATTCTGGGAGGTCTGCTGTGCACTCCCAGTCATCTGCCCCGTCCAGCAGACTCTGTCTGCATGTTCCGAGTGGCACTGTTGTTCTTGGCCATGATTCGCTGCCTCCTGCCGTGAAAGATGTTGCGGGTGCTTTTGGAGTCCTGATTTTCCCTTTTGTGGTGTTGGTACTAGAACAGACTACTTGTACAATCTCTTTGAGCACTTGGTTGTGTGCCTCCATGTGTACCTTCCTTGAGCCAGGGCTACTTTACATGAGCTTAGGACATGCTCCACTGTTTGTTTTTTCATGGCAGAGGGGGCATGAAGGATCGTCTGTTTTTCCCCACTTCACCAGGTTTGCATTTGAGGGCAGAAGGTCATATGCAGATCTGAGAATGAAGCTGATCCTGAGAGGGGCCATGTGCCAAATGTCATTCCAAGTGAGACTTCTTTGGAGTGCATTCTCCCACGATGTCCATTGCCCTTGCTGGCTCTGCTGGACTGCTTTTTGGAGTCTTTTTTGGTCTTCTTTTTTCTCATCTCCAGAATCATCATGTCTCTTTTGGCTTTTCCTTTGGCCTTTGACCACCATTCAGTTTTGGTCATCCCCAGTCCTTGTCTGTTGGTCTGTGTGTGTCCTGTTATTTCTCTGATCTTGAGACTTTCTTTCTTTTGCAGAATCCATCGCCTCTTGAACTTTCCATTTTCTGTCTTCAGCTGGGGCTTGATGCTTCAACCACTTTGTCTCCCGAGTCCTCCAGCATGCTTTGAAGTCTGATCTTCCCTGCTTTATATTCCTCCAGGATGGATTTCAGTGGTAGTTTCAGCTTTGCTTGGCGACAGTACAGCGCTATGTCAGTCAGACAGGGTGGGACACCAAGCCATTTCCTTGTGAACTTGTTGATTTTGGATTCCATTGCCTCCACTATGCTGTGCAGATGTCGTATATCATCAGAGGCCATAGAGCTTTGGTATCAGCATGAACTGCAGACACCAGACCTTGTATTTGCCAGGGAGCCCACACTGGTCAATGGTCTCCAAGCCTTCTTCCGACATCTGTTTGGTTTCTTTTGCTCTCCGTGTGTCTTTCAGCGTATCATCATACCATCTTCCAAGGCTCTTGACTGGCTCTTCTGTGACTGTTGGAATGGTCTGGTTGGCACACACTGAAGACCACAGATTCGGCCACTTTCCCTTCTTTCCTCAGTGAGAGACTCCATGATTTCTTTGGCTTGAACTTCATTCTGGATGAGGCAACTATGTCGTCCAGCCTCTCCAGCACGTGACATGTCTCGTCTTCTCTGGATGAAATCACTGTAGTGTCATCCATGAAGGCCTTGAGAGGGGGCATCTTGTATCCATCGCCAAGGTCTTTTGTCTTGCGTTGCTTGTTGCTGCTTTCAAGATGACTTCCATTGCCAACACGAACAGTATTGGGGAAATTGCACAGCCCATTGCAATGCCCACTTCCAAGTTGATCCAATCTGTTGTGTATTCCTTGGTAGAGAACCGCACTGAGAAGCCATTGAAGTACTTCTTGAGCATGTCACGGATGTTCTTTGGCACATGGTACATCTCAAGAGCAAACTGTATCATCTCATGGGGTACAGATCCATATGCGTTTGCCAGGTCAAGCCACACTACGTCCAGGTCTCTCTTTTCTGTTTTTGCTCTTTGGATTGCGTCCCAGATCATTGTGGCGTGTTCTACACAGCCAGCCACGCCTGGGATGCCACCTTTCTGGACTGACACATCCAAGTACTTGTTTTCCATGAGGTACTTGGTCAGCCTTGCTGCCATGACCGAGAAAAAGATTTTTCCCTTCGACGTTCAGTAGTGATATTGGCCTGAACTGGCTAATGTCACTTGAGTTTTGCTCTTTGGGGATGTACACACCATCTGCCATCATCCATGGCCACTGATCTTCTGATTTCTCGAAGCTGATCGCAGCAGTCTGTGGAGCCACTCCAGCACCTTGGGGCATTTTCTTGTACAGCTGGTAAGGTATTCCATTTGGCCCTGGTGATGATTTGGATCTGGCTTTGTTGACCACCTTCTTGATTTTGCAAACGTTGGAGGCTTGTCATTGAACTGTTCCTCAGGGTTGGTTGGCCCACACCAGACCTTGAATGTCGAGTGGTGCTTTGCTCTGTGAATCAGAGTACGTTTTCCTAAGATGCTGCCAAAGATGCCAAGATGCCAAACATAAACCTTCACATTAAAAGCTCACAAAACTATTATCCAGAACGTAGCACATTCTAGTACCAAATCAGTATACAGATCTAAATAACAAAGTAGATGAAATGCGACTGTAAAATAGTGAAGGAAAGGATGATCGAAATTAAAGGCAAATGGAAAATGAGCATGAAAATACATCAAACCCCACCAACACCTTCCCCCCTCCCTTCCATTCCCCTTTTTCCATCCAAGTTTTCCCCCCTCCCTCCCCTTACCACAAAACCACAAACTGCACAGAACGCACGAACAACTATCACTACCACAAAAGAACAACAACCTTTTATACGACAAAAATTTACTTACATGGAAGGCACCACTTCCCCTGATGACTGTGCAAACCCCACATAAAAGTGCGGCAAAGATTCCGAGTAACAAAACAGTTACTACTATACGGTGCACCCAACAGGATGTCACACGTCTGAGCTCATCATTGCATCTGACAAATCCAGGGGCCTCCCCAGTTCAACACACACGGAGCGACGCCGCGGGATGAACACACAGCTCGCGCTGCACAAATTTTCAAACAGTACACTGAACCGTCGGCACGCTACTCAGCACAACACACACACAGCGCCATGAAAACCCTCTCAGATCTAACATAGATCAAAGACAAAATATGTTTCGCGACAACGTGTCTACCAGCTCTATGACCAGTTTGTTTCCGTACCAAATGTTTGAATCCACTCAGCAGTAACACATTTACAAATGTTCCAGATGTCTGCCTCCTGTTGTACAATAAGCTAGATTTGGAAACCAAACATTCATACACATTAAGAGCTAACAGTTTTCAAACCTGCCCACACTTTTATGGCATGAATCATTTCTTCCACTGTTCATGTACATGTTTGTGACTGGATCAACAAAAATCAAGGCTTGGTTGTGAAATGGGTTCCGATATATTTGTGTACATGCTCACTACAGCCAGCCATTATTCTACCGCCACAACCCTATATCTCTCCTGCAGATACGTATCTTGCTCTTTCCTAAAACCCACTGTGCTACTTTAGTTCAAAGTAACTTGTAAGTTTCAATTCTGGTGCTGCTACACTGATCAGTCATGTGTGGAGACCTTTAGCTGTTTCAGAGAGGGAAATACCATCGACAGGAACGGGTGAAACGAAACGCTCAGGAAACCATTGTAAGAAGAAAGAATCCTGGTACTTTCATAGACTGAATTATGTGCTAAAATTAACCACTTATGAACGGAACTACAGTGCCAGTTGTTCCAGATTAAAAAAAAAATGTAATATATCAGTAACCTGTCTGATTGATGCTCGTGTTGGCTTTGCCACATCAGACGTATGGACGACTGTCAGGTCCCAAAGGACATGCTGCACGGTAAGCTGGCTACAGGCTCCAGACCCACAGGATGACCCGCCCTACGCTACAAGGATGTATGCAAGCGTGACCTGAGGGCAGGCAGACTCGACCCAACAGACCTGGAAACAGCAGCTTCAGACTGGGTCAGCTGATTGTCCACCATCAAGGCTGATACCAAGCGAGCAGAGCAGGAGAGAGGCCCAGTGGGAAGAACAGAGAGGCGCTGCAGACGGCAAAGAATTGTGTCAGCACCCACATTCAGTCATGACCGAGACTTCACCTGCAGCAACTGCAACCGAGTCTGCCGCTCGAGGATCAGGATCCGCAGCCACAGCAGGTACTGCAACACCAAAACTGATTGAGCCAGACAGATGCCAATAATAATAATAATAATAATAATAATAATGACAACAACAACAATAACAATAACAACGATGATGATGATGATGATGATGATGATAGCAATAATAATAATAATAGTATTGTTACGACGGATGGAATGAGTGGTGTCTGCAGGTATCTCACTGTCTGACTCACACACAGAAATTATGGATGCATGCACGACTTTTCCAAATCACATACACACACCTACTCACCCGAACATTGACAGCCAGGCAACAGAACAACACCTTTTCTGTTTTATGCTGCCTGAGCCATCAGACAAACATAATAATAAATGCAACATCATCATGAATAGTCGGCACGCCAACCACCAGGCGTACACACAAACTATATGTATATATCAATATTTCAAATACGCCAAACAGGGCGCATGACGCAAATATATATCTATATTTAATTCACTATCTACTGTCGCTGCTGGTTCCAACGACGATGAAGGCGGCGACGACGACGACGACGAAACGAATGAAGAGGACAAGACGACAAGACGATGAAGATGAATACGACAACGCCTACAGCGTCAAGTCTGACACGGAACTTGCAGAACGTCAGAGCTGTGAATCAGAGAAAAAAAAAGAACAAACAAAAAAACACTAGCACTCACGGCGTCTCTGCCGGCGACAGGGTGACAGTCTCACACAGGAGCTGTGGCTCACACACACACACACACACAGAGCACAGAACGCAGCGACGGCCTCGCCAACAGGTCGCTGGTTCAAAACTCGGGAGCGGCGCTCTGGCTTGGCAGCAGCGGCGTCTCCAGCCCAACTGGCTCAGCGGGTAGTCGGTCCCGGGCGCAGTGGCAGGTAGGGTAGATTGTCGGCACTCAGGCCGACCTCTCCACACCGTCACACGGTGGAGAAGAGGGTAGACACATCTACGAACCCCTGACCCTCACACAGTAGTAGCAGCCAGTCCCCCTCAGTCCAGGGAACACATCTACCTGGGGGAAACTGATTAACTACCTTGATTATCATGGCTACTACTCATTGCAGTCACAACTACATTCATATTCATTAGCCACATCATATTCCACTAGAACTTGAGACAAACATCAACATATTCTTTCATCAATACTGCAATATTCCTTTTTCTCCGGAATAATAACACATCATTTCCTTTTCCGGAATCATAGCACTACACAGTAAAGGACTTCAATATAAACCTTTCAGAATCTAGTTTCCCAAATTGGGGAAAGATTACCACTTAGACCTTCTTCAATAAACCATGAATACAATTCATTACACACACTTAATGATTACTTTTCATCAAACTATAAATGTCTTTCGTCATGCCACAATATTAATTTCTTCTTCTTGTATAATGACAAGAATGTTCATTTCAATTCATACAATCACCAGATTTTAAAAGTTTCTTTTTCCCCAAAAAAAGATTTATCTACTTCAATACATGTAAAGGAAAGATTTCCACACACTCTTGTTTACTAACACACAACTATTCAATACTCATATCAAGAGTGAATTAAATACTCATCCACATAAAAAATCATATATAAAATCTCTGTCGCTCACTCTGGGAGCTTATTATTCATAGCATCAAAATTCTCCCTCGTTTCGCAAACCACATCAGACTTTCTTTCATCAGGAAGTTCATAACTTCATAATTAAGTCACAGAATAAACAAAACCTTTTTTTTCTTCCTGAA
>JADBJO010019375.1:20000-33384 GCA_016801955.1 Conus betulinus | reverse complement strand
CCCCCAGCCTCGGGCCCCTCCCTTTGGCTGCGCGCGAGCGCGCGAGCGAAGCGCGAGCGAGCCGCGAGAGGCGCGCGAGCGAAGAAGGCGGCGCGCCCTCGACCCTCTTTGGATGCGCGAGAGCGAGAGCGAAGGCGAGCGCGAGAGAGGAGAGAAGAGAGGAGCGAGCGAAGGGGGCACCGGGACGGGATGGAATGAGCGGACGAGACAGAGAGACGTAATGTGGCCATGTTTCTTGGTTGCACCTAACAGGTGAGAGTGAGTGATTGATTAAAACAGATACAAAAAAGTTCTGCCGCTTCGACCCTTTCATTCTGCCTGATAGCTCTAAGGCCCGAATGGTGCCAATTCCTCAACTTCTGACACCACCTCGGCTTTATTTCGTTTTCTCGCCTTAACAGTCACTTTTAGCTCCGTGGAAACGCACTCTAAGAATGCGAGCGATCATAACAAGGTGGCAATCTTGGGGCCCAAGTGTATCCAAATAAAGCAGTCAGAATGGGATTTGTATATTCTGTATCAATGTGTATACGACGCCTACAACACAAACAACACAGGCGCCCAGAAAACGTGGTTCCTGTGCGCAACGCGCGCAATGCCGTGTACAAGGGGGAGAGCGAGCCAGTGAAGGAGGAGGAACAAAAGGGGGTGGGGGAGGCCGGGGGGGGGGGGGGTGGGGGGTGGCGGGCGCAGAGAAGCGAGACAGACAGACAGATCAGATAGACAAAGCAAGACAGCAAAAGAACCGAGAAAAAATGTTCGACCTGTTCCCTGATTTTCAATGATTGGTTGAATCTTGTTTGGTGTCCATTATAAATAGGCAAACCAAATATAATTTGGGGGAAAAACTAAAAACGGAAAAGTCCGTATTACAAAAAAAAACAAAAAAAAAAAAAAAAAATAAAAAAAAAACGGGCGCCCGAACGACAAAAGGAATGAAAGAAAGCAACACCTGACAAAGTAAGAAAATAAGGAAATAAAAATATGAAGAGCTTCAGACGAAAAAAATAAAATAAAAAAAAAAAAGGCCCAAATGGCAATATCTAAAAGCAACAAAGAACAAAGAGAAAAAAGTTGCAAATCTGCAGAAGAAGTATATTACGAGCAAGGGAAATACGAACGGGGAAAGGGCGCAAAAAAAGGATGGAGAAAAGAACAAAATACCTAACGTCGGCTGGGAAGACGAAACACAACCACACCATCACCAGTTTCATCAATGAAAAAACCATAAAAAAACAGGAAAGCAAGAAAGGAAAAAAAAAAAAAAAAGATTTGAACCAATAAACCAGTTGGGCAGGCAGACATTCAACGGTGAGATCAGAACTATTTCTAAAGCCCAAAGAAAGGCAGAGGATCAGATTACAGAAAGAACGACAAAAATCAGAGAAAGAAAAGAAAGAAAACAGAAGAGGTGGGAACAAAGAAACAGACAGAAGGACGAAAAAGCTAACGTCAAAAAAAAAAACAAACAAAAAAACAAAACAAACAAACAAAAAACCTGCACATTTAGGTGGACAAAACCACAGCTTACCAACACTCTCAATCTCAGACGATTAGTCAAAGTTATATTTAAAAAAAAAAAAAAAAAAAAAAAAAAAAAAAAAAAATAAAAACAAGAAACACAGGAAGCAAAAGGTCGGATCTTCACACAGAAAGCCAATCTAACTAAAACTGATGAAGCAAGTCAAATGTTGTGACAGTCTTTGCTGTCGACACCTGCCTACGTGAGTCTGAAAAGATTACTGTCAATTCCACTTTGGGGAGGTAGCCTTTTTCCTTTAGCCTAACTTCTGGCACTCTCTGTTTTGCTGCCATCAATGCCTGACATACTTATTCGGAGGCTACCATGAAACCTATTGACCTTGCACGCCTGACACAGTTCTTTACTGTTCTATATTGCTTAATCGATTCTTCTTTTGGTATTCAGAGATGAGTGCAGTGCATTTTAGTATGAACAAAATCAGCAGAGAGGAATGGAATGCTCCTGGCATATTTAGAGAGGAGGGGGTGTGTGTGTGTGTGTGTGAGTGGGGGATGGGAGATGGGAGGGGAAGGTGGGGAGGGGGGTAGAGGAAGGTGAACTGAATATAGAAGAAGACAGACATAATCGGGGCCAAATCTCCCAACTTCAATATAAAGTTACTTTTATTTCACTTTTGTTGTTGTTGTTGTTGTTGTTGTTGTTGTTGTTGATTGTTGTTGTTTGTTGTGTGTGTGTGTGTGTGTGTGTGTGTGTTTTAAGCATGACGTCCTGGCTAATTAACTATCAGCATTTTATTTTTAAAAGAAAAATAGAGGTTATACACAGCTCGAACAAGTTCACTAACCTGTCGTGTGGCCTACTTGGAGACACCCAAGTGTAATGATACCTACCCCCCCCCTCCACCACACACACACACACACACACACACACACACACACACACACTTACACACACACATACACACACACACACACACACACACACTTACACACACACACACACACACACACACACACACACACGATATTCCCCAAGCTTGAGACTCTCCCTGCGAGATATTCCACAAGCTCCATACTCCCCCTGCTCGATATTCTCCCTACTTGTCACCGCTCGATTCTTCCCCTGATCGATAATCCCCATGTCCAATATTCCCCCTGCATGATATTCCCCTTACTCGATACTCCTCCATCCAACAAAAAAAAAGAAAACTCTTATACTGGGGGGAAAGGGGGTACGGACGGAAATCTTTCCCGTGCCACAGCTAAAGGCCTTGTGCGCACGCGCTTACACACACACACACACACACACACACACACACACACACACACACACACGTATACGCTCACGCACACACACATACTCACTCACACAGACACAGACACACACACAACACACACACACACACACACACACACACACACACACGAGCGAGCGCACATGCCTTAGGCAACCAGGTAGAGTATAGGTGAGGGGAGTATTGAACAGGGTAAGGTCCAGCAGGGGGAGAGTAATGAACACAAGGTAAGGTCCAGCAGGGTGGGGAGGGGGGGGGGGGAGTATTGAACAGGGTAAGGTCCAGCAGGGGGAGTAATGAACAAGGTAAGGTCCAGCAGGGGGGGGGGGGGGGGGGAGTATTGAACAGGGGTAAGGTCCAGCAGGGGGGGGGGGGGGGGGGGGGGTATTGAACAGGGTAAGGTCCAGCAGGGGGGGGGGGGGGGGGGGGGGGGAGTATTGAACAGGGTACGGTCAGCAGCAGGGGGGAATAATGAACAAGGTAAGGTCCAGCAGGGGGGGGGGGGGGAGTATTGAACAGGGTAAGGTCCAGCAGGGGGGAGTAATGAACAAGGTAAGGTCCAGCAGGGGGGGGGGGGGGGGGGGGTATTGAACAGGGTAAGGTCCAGCAGGGGGGGGGGGGGGGGGGGAGTATTGAAACAGGGTAAGGTCCAGCAGGGGGGGGGGGGGGGGGGAGTATTGAACAGGGTACGGTCCAGCAGGGGGGTATTGAACAGGGTAAGGTCCAGCAGGGGGAGTATTGAACAGGGTAAGGTCCAGCAGGGGAGTATTGAACAGGGTAAGGTCCAGCAGGGGGAGTATTGAACAGGGTAAGGTCCAGCAGGGGGAGAATTGAACAGGGTAAGGTCCAGCAGGGGGGGGGGGGGGGGGGTTATTGAAGAGGGTAAGGTCCAGCAGGGGGAGTATTGAACAAGGTAAGGTCCAGCAGGGGGGGTATTGAACAGGGTCAGGTCCAGCAGGGGGAGTATTGAAGAGGGTAAGGTCCAACAGGGGGAGTAATGAACAAGGTAAGGTCCAACAGGGGGAGTATTGAAGGGGTAAGGTCCAGCAGGGGAGTATTGAACAGGGTAAGGTAAGGTCCAGCAGGGGGGGTATTGAACAGGGTAAGGTCCAGCAGGGGGAGTATTGAACAGGGTAAGGTCCAGCAGGGGGGGGGGGGGGGGAGTATTGAACAGGGTAAGGTCCAGCAGGGGGAGTAATGAACAAAGGTAAGGTCCAGCAGGGGGGAGTATTGAACAGGGTAAGGTCCAGCAGGGGGGGGGGGGGGGGGGGGGGTAGTATGAAACAGGGTAAGGTCCAGCATGGGGGGGGGGGGGGGAGTATTGAACAGGGTAAGGTCCAGCAGGGGGGGTATTGAACAGGGTAAGGTCCAGTAGGGGGAGTATTGAACAAGGTAAGGTCCAGCAGGGGGAGTATTGAACAGGGTAAGGGTCCAGCAGGGGGAGTATTGAACAGGGTAAGGTCCAGCAGGGGAGGGGGGGGGGGAGTATTGAACAGGGTAAGGGTCCAGCAGGGGGAGGGGGAGTAATGAACAGGGTAATGTCCAGCAGGGGGAGTGTTGAACAGGGAAAGGGGGGGGGGTCCAGCAGGGGGAGGTCCAGCAGGGGGGTCGTGAACAGGGTAAGGTCCAGCAGGGGGAGTAATGAACAAGGAAAGGTCCAGCAGGGGGAATAATGAACAAGGTAAGGTCCAAGGGTCCAGCAGGGGAGTGGGGGGGGAGTATTGAACAAGGTAAGGTCCTAGCAGGGGGAGTATTGAACAGGGTAAGGTCCAGCAGGGGAGTGGGGGGAGTATTGAACAGGGTAAGGTCCAGCAGGGGGAGTATTGAACAAGGGTAAGGTCCAGCAGGGGGAGTAATGAACAAGGTAAGGTCCAGAAGGGGGAGTATTGAACAGGGTAAGGTCCAGCAGGGGAGTGGGGGGGAGTATTGAATAGGGTAAGGTCCAGCAGGGGGGGGGGGAACAGGGAGTAATGAACAGGGTAAGGTCCAGCAGGGGAGTGGGGGGGGGGGGGGAGTATTGAACAGGGTAAGGTCCAGCAGGGGAGTGGGGGGAGTAATGAACAAGGTAAGGTCCAGCAGGGGAGAGGGGGGGGGGGGGGGGGGTAGTATGAACAGGGTAAGGTCCAGCAGGGGGGGTGGGGGGGAGTATTAAACAGGGTAAGGTCCAGCAGGGGAGTGGGGGGAGTATTGAACAAGGGTAAGGTCCAGCAGGGGGGGGGGGGGGGTATTGAACAGGGTAAGGTCCAGCAGGGGGGGGGGGGGGGGAGGGGGCATTGAACAGGGTAAGGTCCAGCAGGGGAGTGGGGGGAGTATTGAACAAGGTAAGGTCCAGCAGGGGGAGTATTGAACAGGGTAAGGTCCAGCAGGGGGAGTATTGAACAGGGTAAGGTCCAGCAGGGGGAGGGGAATGAATTGAACAAGGTAAGGTTCAGCAGGGGAGTGGGGGGAGTAATGAACAAGGTAAGGTCCAGCAGGGGGAGTATTGAACAGGGTAAGGTCCAGCAGGGGAGTGGGGGGGGGGTATTGAACAGGGTAAGGTCCAGCAGGGGAGTGGGGGGAGTATTGAACAGGGTAAGGTCCAGCAGGGGGGGGGGGGGGGGAGTTGAAACAGGGTAAGGTCCAGCAGGGGGGGGGGGGGGAGTATTGAACAGGGGTAAGGTCCAGCAGGGGGAGTATTGAACAGGGTAAGGTCCAGGTCAGGGGGGGGGGGGGGGGGGGGGAGTATTGAACAGGGTAAGGTCCAGCAGGGGGAGTATATGAACAGGGTAAGGTCCAGCAGGGGAGTGGGGGGAGTACTGAACAGGGTAAGGTCCAGCAGGGGAGTGGGGGGGGGGGAGTATTGAACAGGGTAAGGTCCAGCAGGGGAGTGGGGGGGGTATTGAACAGGGTAAGGTCCAGGGGGGGGGGGGGGGGGGGAGTATTGAACAGGGGTAAGGTCCAGCAGGGGGAGTATTGAACAGGGTAAGGTCCAGCAGGGGGGGGGGGGGGGGGGTATTGAACAGGGGTAAGGTCCAGGGGGGGGGGAGGGAGTATTGAACAGGGTAAGGTCCAGCAGGGGGGGGGGGGGGGGAGTATTGAACAGGTAAGGTAAGGTCCAGGGGGAGTAAGGTCCAGCAGGGGGGAGTATTGAACAGGGTACGGTCCAGGGGGGGAGTATTATTGAACAAGGTAAGGTCCAGCAGGGGGAGTATTGAACAGGGTAAGGTCCAGCAGGGGGAAGTATTGAACAGGGTAAGGTCCAGCAGGGGGGGGTATTGAACAGGGGTAAGGTCCAGCAGGGGGGTATTGAACAGGGTAGGTCCAGCAGGGGGGGGGGCAGGGGGAGTATTGAACAGGGTAAGGTCCAGCAGGGGGGGTATTGAACACAGGGTCCAGCAGGGGGAGTAGAACAGGGGGGGCAGGGGGGAGTATTGAACAGGGTAAGGTCCAGCAGGGGGGGGGGTAGTATGAACAGGGTAAGGTCCAGCAGGGGGGGTATTGAACAGGGTAAGGTCCAGCAGGGGGAGTATTGAACAGGGTAAGGGGGCAGGGGGGAACAGGGGTAGCAGGGGGAGTATGAACAGGGTAAGGTCCAGCAGGGGGAGTATTGAACAGGGTAAGGTCCAGCAGGGGGGAGTATTGAACAGGGTAAGGTCCAGCAGGGGGAGTATTGAACAGGGGGGGGGTATTGAACAGGGTAAGGTCCAGCAGGGGGGGAGTATTGAACAGGGTAAGGTCCAGCAGGGGGAGTATTGAACAGGGTAAGGTCCAGCAGGGGGAGTATTGAACAGGGTAAGGTCCAGCAGGGGGAGTATGAACAGGTAAGGTCCAGCAGGGGAGTAGTATTGGACAGGGGGGAGTATTGAAGGGTAAGGTCCAGGGGGAGAGGGAGTATGAACACAGGGTAAGGTCCAGCAGGGGGGAGTATTGAACAGGGTAAGGTCCAGCAGGGGGGGGGGGTAATGAACAAGGTAAGGTCCAGCAGGGGAGTATTGAACAGGGTAAGGTCCAGCAGGGGGAGTATTGAACAGGGGTAAGGTCCAGCAGGGGGAGAGTATTGAACAGGGTAAGGTCCAGCAGGGGGAGTATTGAACAGGGTAAGGTCCAGCAGGGGGAGTAGGGGAGGGAGTATTGAACAGGGGGAGTATTGACAAGGTCCAGCAGGGGGGAGTATTGAACAAGGTAAGGTCCAGCAAGGGGAGTATTGAACAGGGTAAGGTCCAGCAGGGGGGGGGGGGGAACAGGGTAAGGTCCAGCAGGGGGGGGGGGAAGTATTGAACAGGGTAAGGTCCAGCAGGGGGAGTATTGAACAGGGTAAGGTCCAGCAGGGGAGTGGGGGGAGTATTGAACAGGGTAAGGTCCAGCAGGGGGAGTATTGAACAGGGTAAGGTCCAGCAGGGGGAGTATTGAACAGGGTAAGGTCCAGCAGGGGAGTATTGATTGACAGGGTAAGGTCCCAGCAGGGGGAGTATTGAACAGGGGTAGGTCCAGCAGGGGGAGTATATGAACAGGGTAAGGTCCCAGCAGGGGAGTGGGGGGAGTATGAACAGGGTAAGGTCCCAGCAGGGGGGGGGGGGGGGGTATGATGAACAGGGTAAGGTCCAGCAGGGGGGGTGGGGGGAGTATTGAACAGGGGTAGGTCCAGCAGGGGGGGTATTGAACAGGGTAAGGTCCAGCAGGGGGGGGGGTATTGAACAGGGTAAGGTCCAGCAGGGGGGTATTGGGGGGGGGGGGGGTATTATTGAACAGGGTAAGGTCCAGCAGGGGGAGTAATGAACAAGGTAAGGTCCAGCAGGGGGAGTATTGAACAGGGTAAGGTCCAGCAGGGGGGAGTAAGGGGGGGGGGAGTGAACAGGGTAAGGTCCAGCAGGGGAGTATTGAACAGGGTAAGGTCCAGCAGGGGGGGGGGGGGGGGTATTGAACAGTATTGAACAGGGTAAGGTCCAGCAGGGGGGGGGGGGTATATGAACAGGGTAAGGTCCAGCAGGGGGGGGGGGGGGGGGGTATTGAACAGGGTAAGGTCCAGCAGGGGGGAGTATTGAACAGGGTAAGGTCCAGCAGGGGGAGTAGTATTGAACAAGGTAAGGTCCAGCAGGGGGAGTATTGAACAGGGTAAGGTCCAGCAGGGGGAGTATTGAACAAGGTAAGGTCCAGCAGGGGGGGTAGTATTGAACAGGGTAAGGTCCAGCAGGGGGAGTATGAACAGGGTAAGGTCCAGCAGGGGGAGTAATGAACAAGGGTAAGGTCCAGCAGGGGGGGGGGGGGGGGGGGGGGGAACAGGGTAAGGTCCAGCAGCAGGGGGGGGGTATTGAACAGGGTAAGGTCCAGCAGGGGGGGGGGGGGGGGGGTCCAGGGGGGAGTATTGAACAGGGGTAAGGTCCAGCAGGGGGGGGAGTATTGAACAAGGGTAAGGTCCAGTAGGGGGAGTATATGAACAGGGTAAGGTCCAGCAGGGGGAGTATTGAACAAGGTAAGGTAAGGTCCAGCAGGGGGGGGGGGGGGGGGGGGTATTGAACAGGGTAAGGTCCAGCAGGGGGGTAGTATGAACAAGGGTAAGGTCCAGGGGGGGGGGGGGGGGTATTGAACAGGGTAAGGTCAGCAGGGGAGGGGGGGGAGTATTGAACAGGTAAGGTCCAGCAGGGGGAGTAATTGAACAGGGTAAGGTCCAGCAGGGGGGGGTATTGAACAGGGTAAGGTCCAGCAGGGGGGGGGTAATGAACAGGGTAAGGTCCAGCAGGGGGGGTATTGGGAGTATGAACAGGGTAAGGTCCAGCAGGGGGAGTATTGAACAGGGTAAGGTCCAGCAGGGGGGGAGGGGGAGTATGAACAGGGTAAGGTCCAGCAGGGGGAGTATGAACAGGGTAAGGTCCAGCAGGGGGAGTATTGAACAGGGTAAGGTCCAGCAGGGGGAGTAATGAACAGGGGTAAGGTCCAGCAGGGGGGGTATTGAACAGGGTAAGGTCCAGCAGGGGGGATATTGAACAGGGTAAGTTTCGCACACACACACACACACACACACACACACACACACACCAATCAACAACCGAAACACTGAACACACAAGGGAGGGGTGGGGGTGGGGGGGGAATGAACATTATTCTAAATCCAAGAGGATTTATCGAAGTAATAAAAGAAAAAAACGACCACGAGAAGCAAACGTCCGTTTTTTCCGAACAAAAACAAACACACTCAAAGCAGTCCTGTCAGTCAATTGTCGTGGCAGTGTTTGTTGTCAACACTTAAGCACGTGCGTCATGGTAGGAACAAGGCTACCATCGATTCCTCTTCACTCTACAGAGCTGGGAGTGGAGGGAGAGGGACTTGTGCCCTGCATGCTGGCACTGTTGCTTTCCGTGGAATCAATACATGACATACTTATTCGGAAGCTGACAGGAAAATCCCATCAATCTGGCACGGGCGACCTCATTGTACACTGCTCTACACAGCTGACATCAATTCCTGTCTTAATGTTTTCTTCAGCTCAGAAGAGTTTTTATGAACGAAATAGAATTTAGAGAAGAAGAAGAAGAAGAAGAAGAAGAAGAAGAAGAAGAAGAAAGAAGAAGAAAGAAAGAAAGAAAGAAAGAAAAAAAGAAAAGAAAGAAAGATGAAAGAAAAGAAGAAGGAAAGAAAGAAAGAAAAGCTTAACAGAGAGATACGAAATACTCTGACATAAAACAACTGAGGAGAAAAAAAAAAGGAGTGCGAAAAAAGAAATTAAAATAACCATGTCACGATAATGTAAGTTTAGATTTAACTAATAAGTATTTAGCGATTCATTGTACGACTTTACCATACTTCGCCACTGAGTGACCTTTTATGAGGCATTGTTTGTGAACGTCTAAGGCAGCAGTTGTGGGCGTACGATGTCTTGAAAATAAAAATAAAAAATGAAAGTGAGTTCCGTCGATTTTTGAAGTTTTCTCTTCCAGTTCTAAGATAAAGACCTTCGCTGATAAGCGGCTTCCTGAGCTTCGTGAGCCGTGAAGAATATACAGAGCCAAGGTTGACTGGCAGAAGGCCGATTTCGTTCCAAGGTAAAGTGAAATAAACGAGCGAGACTTGTAGCAATTTCATGACATCTAGAAAGTACTTAAAATCTCTTAAGGTCGGAGTGAGGGAAACCCCTTAAACTACTTTTGCCGTACCTTCTGTAGCTGAAACCTGATAAGAGCAAAAACAAAAACTACTGCATCGCCAAACAAAGGAATAAACAAACCACGAAACAAGCCAACGCGTTTCGCCCTCCTGGGTCTTCTTCAGGCAAGACAAATAACATTCAAGAAATGAAAAAAGGAAAGACGAACAGTCGGTCACTTTCCACTTCGATCTGCGTGCAAATGTGGTCTTGGGTCTTCTGACTAAAACTGCCACCACCCCCTGCCTTCTCCTCTTCCACCCCACTGACCTCCACTACACACACACACACACACACACACTGCTCCCCGCGCCTCTCTCCGCCTCCCGCTGGCTGGAGAATTAACAAGGTTTACTGCTCAGAAAAGAAAAACATACCAACCTGATTTCCTGTCGCCTTCTGATCAGATGAGTCACTCCTGTGCCCTCTTCTTCTAGGCGCAGTTTTGCCTGATCTCTGTCTCTCTCCATCCCCTTCTGCTCTCTCTCTCTCTCTCTCTCTCTCTCTCTCTCTCTCTCGTGTTTTTGTTGCTTTCCCTCCGCCTCCTCCTTTCTTGACGGACAGTTGCTGGCTGACTGTCCCTCGCATTTTTTTTTTTCGTAACGAAATAGTTCAAAGGCGCAGGTGATGGTTAACGGGGAACAGCATGGAGTCGCTACTGTGAGTTCACGTAACAGTGCATGGACGAAACAGTGCTGTAGTGCCACTGATAATTTATGGACTAACTTAAGGGCGCTGCTGATCATTAACAAAAACAGCTTGCATGTGCTGCTGAATATTTACGAAACCACTCGAAAGCGTTGTTGATAGCGCCGGACTCGTAATCTTGGTGATCCGGCGGGGGTTGCGGGTTCGTATCTCCGCCGGGCCGTTTCGGTACAGGGAGATTTCTCCCTCGGAGTTAACATTGGTTCCGACTCCATTTCCCATACAGTCCTTCGATTGAGACTATAACCGATGTTCCGTGTGTGCACGCCCGCATAACATCTTGCGCACGCATAAAATCCCATCACCAAGTTTCGGAAGAGAAGG
The DNA here is from genome assembly GCA_016801955.1 of Conus betulinus. Lineage (NCBI taxonomy): Eukaryota > Metazoa > Mollusca > Gastropoda > Neogastropoda > Conidae > Conus > Conus betulinus. Next base: position 22,458 of record JADBJO010019375.1, on the reverse strand, counting down.
CCAGTTTGGCCGTTGGTATGGATGACACGTTACACATAGCATGCACCCTGCGTGAGAAATGGAAAGAATGATGAAAGTAAGGAACTTGACTGAACGATATTGACCGATATTGACTGGATGACACGGGGGAAACAACTGAATGAAGCGCCAGCTGGCAGCACTACAGTCGACACTACCCAGGTAGGCAGTCCGTTGTGTAAACTGGTGTGGATTGTAAAGCGCTTAGAGCTTGGTCTCTCACCGAGGATAGGCGCTATATATAAGTATTCATTATGATAATAATAACTAAACGAAATAGCTCAGAAGCGCTACTACTAATCAATAAAACAGCTTAAAGAAGGCGCCGATCTGCTGATAATTAAAACACCTCAGAGAAGCTACTGACGGCTTAACAAAAGAGCTGAAAGGCATCAATGATAATTAACGAAACAGCGCGAGGATGCTTCCGATAACTAACAACACGGTTCAGTCGCAGAGCTAATCATTAACAAAAACAAACAAACAAAAAAAACAACCTCGAAGGCGGTGCTGATAACGAATGAATCAGCTTTCAGGATGCTACTGTTTATCAACGAAACGCCTCAAAAACGCGCTATTGATGATTAACAAAATAACTCCTTGGCGACGTTGATAATCAAACAAACGGCTTATGTCGCTCGCTTCTCCAGACCAAAACACTACAGCCAATGTTAAGAAGAACGGACGCAAAATCTTCCAAAATTTATTCAAGAACAAATTCATTGGACCATTGCACGAAATCAAACAAATCAAACGCGGACAGCGGGCTGTAATGTCCATCACCCTTCCTCAGGATCGTCACATAAGCCACAACTGAAAAACTGCACCATTCAGTACCGAGTGTAGCCACCGTTTGCCGCCAGGCAAGCGGCACACAACGTCGACGCATGGAGTCCACCAGGGTCCGAAGAGTGTCCCGCGGTATGGCCTGCCACTCCTGCTGCAGAAAGAGAGTGAGCTGGGCCACGTCAACAGGCGGGGGGGGTTGTGGGCTACCCGCCGTCCAAGGACATCCCAGAGGTGCTCAATTGGAGCCAGATCGGGTGAGCGAGATGGCCACTGCATCCGGATGATCCCCTCTTGCTGCAGATGATCGTCCACGACACGGGCTCGGTGTGGACGGGCGTTGTCGTCTTGGAAAACAGCAGCGTTACCCATGGCCTGAAGGGCGGGCTGGATCAGGGGCCTCACAATCTCGTCACGGTACCGCACCCCTGTCAGCATGCCTTGAATGACGTACAGGGGAGTTCTGTCTTGACGACTGAAGCCACCCCAGACCATCACAGAACCCCCTCCGTAACGATCCACCTCACGAACTGTGGCGTCAGCAAAACGTTCTCCTGGCCTTCGCCACACTCGGGTCCTGCCGTCATTGAATGCCAAGGTGAAGCGGGACTCATCTGTGAACAGCACTCGAGACCATTGCTGCCTCGTCCAGCGAACGTGATGACGACACCAGTCTGCCCGTGCTCTGCGGTGAGCTGGAGTAAGTGGTACTCGGACTGCTGGTCTCCGGGATGACAGCCCGAACTCGTGCAAACGGTTACAAAACTGTCCTTCTACTGACATGACATTTGCAGCCTGCAGGAGCTCACGCCTTAAGGTGGATGAGGTGACAGTCCGATTGCGTAGGGCAGACAGCAGGAGGAATCGGTCAGCATGTCTGTCGGTACACCGAGGACGGCCTGATCGTGCCGATCCTGCACGCTGCCAGTGGCCTGAAACCTCTCTACAAGACGTTGGATGGTGGAATGGGACACGTTCAGACGCCTAGCCACCTCGCGGCCAGAAATCCCTTCGTCAATCAACGCTAAGGCACGTCCACGATCGGCAGGGTCCAGTCTTTGCCTTTGTGCCATGCTTTTTGGGCTGGCGTAGACGACCGTTCTGTTTACAGATTTGTGGCCAACGGCGTCTGATCTGTGTTCATGAACGAGGTGCCATGCACGTGCATCATGATTGACCACGAGCATTTCGCCCTTTTTTTTTCAAACTCATATGCTCCCACAGGCACCCGTTTTTACGGTTTTTACGTGGTTTCCGCACGTGCAGCTGCGCTCCACCTTGTACCGCAGTGGGTTTTAGGTGGTGTTGTGATCTGTTAAGGAACATCTGTTCAATATGTCTAACCAAGTTTGGGTCATTGTGACTTCGTTTCAAGACTATTATTTACACACTCAGACACTAACGTCAAAGTTGGCCCTTAACTTTTTGCCAGTATGATAATAATGATAATAAAATAATAATAATAATAAGAAGAAGACTATGATGATGATGATATGATAACAACAACAATAACAGTAATAACAGTACTACTACTACTACTACTACTAACAATAAATGATGATGATGATAACAGCATAGCATTTATATTGCGCCTTGCCAAAGGTTTTAGGTGCTGACAATCCCCACTCTTGAGTATGCAATGGGCTGCCTACCT
>JADBJO010019375.1:10000-15000 GCA_016801955.1 Conus betulinus | reverse complement strand
TCTGGGTCAACGAAGAACTGTACCCAATGGGTAAACCGACAAAAGGTCGTGGCGGATCTGTGGTGCGGATCTGGTTCCGAGGGCGGGTTCAGGATCCGCCGCTTCGACGGTGGTAGTGGTTTGCGCTCCTCCCGAGAATGCGTCTAGTTATCATTAGGGTTGATTGCCCCGTTTTCCTCTGCTCTGCCTGTCTGTCTGTCTGTCTGCCTGTCTGTTTCTCTTCAGCGTGGTGACCGCCTGGTACGGACTTGAGTTGAATTCTCTCTCTCTCTCTCTCTCCCTCTCTCCTCTCTCTCGCTCTCTCTCTCTCCTCCAACTCTCGCTCTCCTCTCTGTTGTTGTTTCTGTTTCCCATGTGTTCACCCCCCCCCCCCCCCCCCCCCCCCCCCCCCCCATCCGCCTTACACACACACACACACACACACACACACACACACACACACTAATTTTCCCCTCTCCCCCTACCCCACCCCCACCTCTATCCCCTACTGTCCTGTCCCCCACCTCACCCCTACCCCCCTACAATCACGTCCTCCACCCACCCCCTTTCCCCCACCCCCCGAGCAAAGGGAAAAAAATCGCTGAAACGTCCATAGGACTATAAAAGTACAGTCACCGATGTGACCTATCTGACCATTGTGGTAGGTAAGCAACAACTCCCTCCTGCCCATCAACAGGATTTGCCTTCCCTCTACTTCCCCGCCCCCAGCTGCTGTTTTACACGGTCAGTCCACTGCCAGAGGAGGGTGGGTGTTTGTAGGGTGAGGGGGGTGGTGGGGGGGGGAGGGGGGGGAGTTGAGGGGGTGGGGTTGAAGTCAGACGGTCAGTCCGTTACCCAGTGCGTCCAACTCAGCTGCCGTCAGTATTCTGCCACCTAGCTGATCCCCCCCCCCCCCCCCCCCTCCCCCTCCTCTCCTCCCCACCTATTCGCTGGACCATTAATCTCCAGCTGCGACGTGAACATTGGATAACTGGAGACCTTGGGTGTGCGATTAGGGAAGGGAGGTGGGGGGGGTGGGGTCGGGTGAGGGGAGGTGGGGGGCGGGATGGGGAGGAGGACGGTGGGTGGAGAGGAGGAAGAGGGGAGGAAGGATAGGATGTCGCGGTGAGAAGAGGAGAACGAGGATATTTTGGACTGTTGAGGGTGGTGGTGGTAGTGCTGGTATGTGGTGGTGGTGGTGGGGGGGAGTGGAGGTTTGAGAGGAGGGAGGTTCTTCTCTTCTCTCTCGTCTCCCATCTCTCCTCTCCATCTCTCTCTCTCTCTTAGCTCTCTGCGTGTGTGTGTGTGTGTTGTGTGTGTGTGTGTGTGTTTGGTGTGTGTGTGCATGTGTGTGTTTTGTGGCATGTGTGCGTGTGTGTGTGTGTGCCGTGTGTGGGCGTGTTGTGTGTGTGTGTGGTGTGTGTGTGTGTGTGTGTGGTGTGTGTGTGCGCGCGCGCGTGTGTGTATGTGTGTGTGTGCGTGTGTGTGATGATAATGATGATAACAACAGTGCGTGCTGAACTGCTGCTGCATATGTGTGAGTATGGAAGTACAATGGCCCCCAAAACAAGTAATAACTGTTTACGTGTGAAAAGGGCACGATTATCATACGAAGAAAATAGATGTTTTAAATGATGACACCTTCTGTTTTTATGCGCAAAACAATTAAAGGATCACAGCAAAAGACTTACTGTCACTGGGGAAAAAAAAAAACTTTCAATGGATTTTTTTTTTCAAGCGAAAATAAATAATTATGTAGTTGCAAAATGAGGACGACTGCAGGCGGAAAAACTCAAAACAAATCTTAAATAAATGTCAGCGAACTGCCCAGAGAGAAAAAAACGTGGACAAACGGGTCACAAGAAAACAAAGCACTACGCGTTTTCGACCTCTGTGGTCTGAGGAATGAAAGGTACCCCAGATTGTCACACTCCCCCGACCCCCGACCCCCCGCCTCCCCCTCCCCCACTCCCTACCCCCCCAGCCCCCTCAGTCTCATTTCCTCCTTGATGTGATAAGGGGACACTAATCCAGGAACTGTCTGATATGCTCTGGCCAACGCCCCATCCCCATTCCACCACGGCCACATTACACACGCCCCCAAAGTCCCACTTCCCCCCACTCACTACTTCCACCACCACCACACCAAACCACCACCACTACTACTACTACTACTACTACTACTACTACTACAGACACACGCTCAACGCTCGCGCGCACAGGCACGCATGCACGCAAACACGCACTCAGGCACACGCACGCACGCACGCCACACGCATCCAGGCACGCAGGCACAGGCACACACACACACACAACACATACACACAACACACACACACACACACACAACACACACACACACACCACACACACACACACACACACACACACACACCGTATGTACATATATACCTGTACCTCCCTCTCCCTCCCGCCACACACATTACAAGCACACCTCCCACCCACCCCCCCTCCCTCCACACTCTCCAAACTGACATTCCATTCGAAACAGATCTTGACCCAAACGCCCTGTTCTCACCCCCTCGTTGTCCCCCCCTCTCCCCCCGCCCCTTCCCGCCCACCCTGATCAGCAACAAGCGCCGACAAGTGAAGTCATAATATTTAAAGCCCGGGCCGACCGCAGAAGCCATACCATGGCTTCAAAAACAGTTACAAACTGAACCGTAAGCATAACAGACAAGCGGAAAAGGCCAAGCATAAAGATCCAAACAAAAATTCAAGTGCTGATTGGAAAGAAAAAGACTTGTATCATAACGAAGTATCTAATAACGACATTTTGTTAAGAGAGGAGAGAGGAGGGGGGGATGGGGAAGCAACAAGAGAGAGAGAGAGGATGATAGAGGGATGAAGAGAGAGGAGGAGAGGAGAGAGAGATAGGATTGAGAGAGAGGAGAGACTTTCATAAAGAGGTATAAGGGCTGGGCTTCTTATTACGTAAGTCACAAGACAAGACGAACGAAGAACATCGGGAAGGAAGTGAAAGGGGGAGGGGGGGGGAGGAAGATAGGAATTCGTGGGAGGGGGGGGGGAGTGGGGGCAGAAGGGGGGATGTAGGAGAGTGTACCACCCGTGAATCCGTCGATATAAAACGTCGGTGTTTACCATGGCCAGTGAAAGAGGTCAGAGTCGTCAGTCAGTAGTAATACGAAACGAATACTGACGGGCCGGTGGTTCTGACCAATCAGGGGGAAGCTTACAAAATTCGTGGAATCCCTCCACGTAGCCCAACAAATGAATAAACATTAAAACAAAAATGACTAAGACAGAGATGAAAAAACAACCACCACCAAACACAAAACAAACCCCAAAAAAAATCTAAAACAAACAAAAAGCAAACAAGCAAGCAAACAAACAAATACAAAAGCAGTAAAGAGTAAACAAAATCTGATCCTAATAAGCTTCCCTTTCATTGAAAATCCACTTATGTAATGTATTCGACATGAAAAAATGAACGTCATGGGTCAGAAGCTCAAAGAGAAAATTTAATCGGATTAGATCGGCCATTATTGTCGTTCCCCATGGACCAAAAGAGAGTCACGTTCCTTGATTGGTGGAAAAAAAAAAGAGAGGTCGTGGGTCGTTTCAGGTTGTCAGTCAACAAGGAAGCGATACCGGTGTCCTGACCTTCACCCGACCACCCGACCCGCTGGACACTAGCACTGCACTGGCACTCTATGACACTGCAAAACATTGTGTGTATGTGATAATTCGAGACACCACGTGTGTGTGTGGGTGTGCGTGTGTGTGTTTGTGTGTGATGTGGGTGTTGAGTGTGTGTGTGTGTGTGTGTGTGTGTGTGTGGGTGTGTGTTGTGTGTGTGTGTGTGAGTGTGTGTGTTTATGACAACACTGTGCGTGCGCGGGCGGGCGTGTGTGGGCGCGGACTTGTGTGTGTGTTTGTGTGTGTGTTGGTGTTGTGTGTGTGTGTGTGTGTGTGTGTGTGTGGTGTGTGTTGTGTAGCTCTGTGTGTGTGTGTGTGTGTGTGATGTGTGTATGCTTTCGTGAGTGTGTGCTGTATATATGAGGACACCTGTGTGTGTTGTGTGTGTGTGTGTGTGTGTTGTGTGTGTGTGTGTGTGTGTGTGTGGGTGTGTGTTTTTCTCGTGAGTGTGTGCTGTATATGAGAACCCTCTGTGTGTGCGTGTGTGTGTGTGTGTATGTGTGTGTGTGTGTGTGTGTGGTGTGTGTGTGTGTGTATTCATTAGTGTGTGTGTGTGGTGTGTTGTTGTTGTTGCTGATGTTTTGTTGCTCTTGTGACGCGATGCGTGTGGGATTATCGTAGGTCAGGACAGATTCCCAGAATCAATCTGTATTCTGTTAGGCCATAGCCCCTCAGAAGGGGAATACAATAATTGAGATAATATTCTATATCAATGCGACAAAGTAAAAGAAACAGAACAAGTCCACAACGATCACATTGTTACAAGGTTTAAGCCTGCGATGCATGCATCATGATTATACTGCTCATTGTCCTACATTGACCAAAGATATGTAAACACGTGAAACGAAATTCAAAGCATTTACTGATATAAAAGAAGCTAGGCTGTAAGACACTTTCGATCATAAATGCTTTGCTTAAAAACAGGGCAACTGCTTCACAAGTTTTTCATTTCTTGAGGTCATTAGCATATCATTTGAATATTTATAGTTGTCTATAGTATTTTTCTGAATAGGTCAGGGACGAGAGAGAGAGAGAGAGAGAGAGAGATAGCGAGAGAGAGAGAGAGAGAGAGAGAGAGAGAGAGAGAAACATCAAACAGCGCAAACAGTACGGCAGAAAGGCATTTACTCGCTCTAAATTCCCCTCTGCCCCCGTCATCCCCTCCCCCACCACGGCCACCCCCCCCACCCCCCCCACCCACCCCCCCAGCCAGGAGGTCTGTACTTTACTGTGGCACCGGGTCATGACCTTTGACATGAGCCTTGACCGATTGACCGCACTGTGAAATGACTGGAATGAAAATATGAAAGATATCTATCACAGCCCCGTTAATATCTCTC
>JADBJO010019375.1:0-2500 GCA_016801955.1 Conus betulinus | reverse complement strand
ACTGTGTGCCCTTTGTTAGAATGCCAGGAATGGTGACTCTGATATCTGGGAATTGATTTCTTACCATGATGGTAGTGAACTGTGTGATGGAATATGAAAAATAGATGATGGTAGTGAACTGTGTGATGGAATAAAAATAGAGGAGCAATACATACCAAAGTCCAGTGGATACCCTCACACTGCAATATGTATGGCAATGAGGAAGCTGACCAACTGGCAAAGGAAGAAGGACAGCGGCCCCAACTGGAGCAGGAAGCCTCCTTTGAAGAAATCAAAAGCATTATCAAGGAAAAGCAAAAACGAAGATGGCAGCACCCAACAAGAGGGATGTATACTACCTGCTGCCCAGATCAGACCAAGTGAACATTGTGAGACTGAGGACAGGGCACTCCAGACCGAGATATCACATGGTCACAAAATTCCACAGTGGTGAGTATTCAGGTTGTCTGTGCGGTACAGCCCCAATGACAGTGGAACACTTCCTGCAGGACTGTCCCACACATGAAAAGCTGAGGGCACTTTCCGCGGTCACTGAGGAGAAACAATCAGGTTTCGAAATACCGGTATCTGTTTGCTCTTAGGTGGCACCTTTAGTTTTTTTTTTGAAAACTCAACAAACATACTATGGTATTGCACACCAGCCTTTTTCTGGTATAGCATTCTTCTTAAAACCGAAAAGGCAGAGGAGTCAAATTACCACTTTCCGCGGTCACTGAGGAGAAACAACAGGGTTTCGAAATACCGGTATCTGACCAGGAGTTATATGTTAGTGAGCTTTCTCCCCATTGGAGATGGTCTCCCTCTTTGGAGACTATAAGCTTGCTGAAGGTTCATTTTGAGAAGCATTATTTATCCCCATTCACCCACTCAGCACTACTGTCAGTTAGGCAGAATCATCTACCACTGCAGATATGAAGGCTTACACCCCCCCTATTTCTACAATCTAGACGCCTTTCGTTCTTTTATTCCGTGTTTTACTTCTTTAACTTTCTGTCTTTCTTCCTTTTTTATATTTTTTTTTATTTTTTATTTTTTATTTTGTTTTTTTTTTACTTTCTTTCTGTACTAAATGAGAATCAACAAATACCAGAACAAAAGTGCTAGAGAGAGAGAGAGAGCGAGAGAGAGAGAGAGAGAGAGAGAGAGACAGACAGACAGAGAACACACAGACACCAGACAGACACAGAAGCAGACAGACAGACAGAGAGTACTAAATTTACTTACGCGCACACACACACACACACACACACACACACGCACACACGCACGCACGCACGCACGCACGCACGCACGCACGCACAAATGCGTACGCGCGGCGCGTGCAAGATCACACACACACACACACACACACACACACACACACACACACACACACACACACACAACACACACACACACACAAACCAGAGTAGCTTCATTTATTTTGTTTTGTTTTTGTTTTCTATGTGTGGGTATGTTTGTTTTTCTTTTTTTTTTTTGTGCTCTGTGTGTATCTAATTCATCTCCTTTTTTGTAGAACGATGATTAAAATGAGACATTTTTTTCCTTTCTAAAGTAAGAAAAGAAAAATACTTATCCCACTCTCTCTTTCCTCTGTCCCTCTCTCTCTCTCTCTCTCTCCATCTCTCTCTCTCGTCGTCTCTCTCTCTCTCCCCCCCCTCCCCCCCCCTCTCTCTCTCTCGGTCTCTTTCTCTCTCCCGTACTGTGTGTATTGTCTGGGATAGGTAATGTACTGTGTGTTTCGTGCGTGTGTTTGAGTGTTTCTTTTAGAGTGTGCGTGTGTGTGTGTGTGTGTGTTTGTGTGTGTGTGTGTGAGAGTTGGGTTGTGTGTGTGTGCGTGTGTGGCGTGGCGCTGTTGCGTGTGTGTGTGGTGTGTGTTGTGTGTGTGGGTGTGTGTGTGTGTGTGGGTAGTGGTGCTCGTGTGTATGTGGTGAGTGAGTATGATGTGTGCGTGCGCGCGCGCCAGCGCACTTGCAGGTCTATGTGTCTGTGTATCCTGTGTGTGCAATGCTGTTCAGTGTCCTGTGAGGGGGTCACGTCCATTTGATCATATTTCAGCAACAAAACAATTAGACAGGAGCATTCACTCGTCTGAAAAGCCGGGGCTGGCAGCACACAGCAGCAGCAAGCAGCAGCAGCAGCAGCAACAGCGCAGCAGGGATGTCCCTACCCTCAACCCGCAAGCAAACAATGAGTACACTCAACGGAGATGAACAATCACAGAGTCGAGGAATAGAGGAGGGGATGGGGCAAGTGATTTAGGGGTGAGAGAGGAGAGAGAAGGAGAGAAGAGAGAAGAGGGAGCGAGAACGCTCGTGCACTGCCCGCAACGCACGTAGAAGAAAGAGAGAGACAGGGTGGGGGTGGGGGGTGTGGGGGGGGGGGGGGGGGTGGGGGGGGGGTGGGGGTGGCCGGGGGGTGGGTTCTGTGGGGTGTGGGGGGCTGGTGGGGGGGTAGGGGGTGGGGGGGTTGGTTTGGGGGGGTGGGTGGGGGGTGGGTG
>JADBJO010019374.1:25000-33387 GCA_016801955.1 Conus betulinus | reverse complement strand
TCTCCGCGCACCGTTTCCTTCCTTTGCCTGGCATATGTAGTTTATTACCTACCTAAATAAATGCGTTGGGAAAAAAGTTTTGAAGCAAGGGTCTTGGTCAGGGACGACCATTTATTTGTAAGCTTGAGCAAGAGATGTCAGCGTATAGAGTAGCAATGTAGGGTCGGGGTGGGGATCGAGCAGGGGAATTAATCGAGCAATGGGCGTTGAGCAGGGGAATGTATTGGAGCGAGGGCAGTAGTGAGGCAGCGAGAGCTTGGGGAAGGGCTTATTGAGAATGACGAGCATAAAGCCGGGGAGAATTGAGACAGGATATAAGCATGGGAAATATTTGAACAGGGGAATATTCAGTTCATGGGCAGATATTAAGGCAGGTGTACAAGTGATGGGGAGTTATCGAGCATGGTAGTCTTGAGCTGAGATACTACTTAGCCGAGGGACCATTTACTAGGGAGATGTGTTGACGCGCAGGAGAATATTGAGGGTTCATGGGAGGATATTGAGCATGTAGAGAATATCAAGCAAGGAGGACACTGAGTTGGGCTCAGTGGAAAATTGAGCAGAGTATTAGGTAGCCTCGGATGACGCATGGGCGTCATTGGAGCAGGGGATCGTATTTGGGCAGGAGAGTATTGGAGCAGGAAGAGCCTCGAGCAGGCAGACTAGTAATTTTGAACGGGGAAAAACAAATGTGGAAATCAGGTGGATTACGTGATTACAGGAGCTGGCAGAACCTAAAACGGGTGAAAATATTGAACAAGGGTAGTATTGAGCTCTGAGAACATTGAGTTGGGAAAGTATTAAGCAAGAGAAAAGCATCAATGGGGAAAAGCTGACTGCCAGTACAACATCACACACACACAACACCACACACACAACACACACAACACACACACACACACACCCACACCCCCTCACTCCACACATATACACATTACCCAAAAAAAAGCACACAAACCCAGATTGGTGATGATCAATCAATAGTCACTGTGGCTAATAGGATGATACGTCATTGTTTTGTAATTGTACGAATGCAATAATGTCGGGGGGGGGGGGGGGGGGGGGGGCGGGGGGGGGGGGGGGGGTGGGTGTTTAAGGGAAATGGTCATGACCGAAGCTGATGATTATCATTGTCAGAACTGGAGATTACAGGTACTGTGGGCTGCTGATCATTGTCATAGGTGAATGATGTGGGGGCATTAGTATAAATGATGCTGGTTGAGGGGGTGGTGGATCAATGAGCTGATGGGTGATGATCATTTGAGATTAAAAGTACTATAGAATGGTTTTCCTCTCTTCTTCCGTCACACAGGCCGGAACCCTGGAGGTATTGGCGAAGACTGCTGGTGGTAGAGGCCCTCCAGTGGTCATACAGCTTTCCACTCATGGGTGTTTTTAGCAGCCTAGGTTTCTGCTCTAAGTTTTACTGGAAATGTCCCGCTGTCATTGGGGCAGTACCACATGTTTAATTTGAAGACTCGCCAGTGTGGAATATTGTGGACATGTGATGTTTGTCTGGAGTGCCCTGTCCTCAGTGCTACAATGTTCACTTAGGTCTGATTGGGGCATCCGGTAGTATGCATCCCTCTTGTTGAAGTCTGGGTGCTGCTCAAGCCATCTTCGTTTTCTTTTTTTTTCTTTTTGCTTCTTCTCCTTGATAATACTTTTTGATATCTTCAAAGGAACATCCTGTTCCAGCTGGGGCTGCTGTCCTCTTTCTTTGCCAGTTGGTCAGTTTCCTTTTGGCCATTCCATATATATTGCAGTAGAAGGTGCTCACTGGATGACAGTGTTCTCAGTGACGATGGAGGATTATTTGATATCAGCAGTACTATAGGATGATGACCATGGTCATGTAAGTGGAATGATATAGTAGCATTGGCACATAGTGCCAGTTGGGGGCAAGAAGGAAAAAAATATTAATGACTGGTGGATGATGACCATTTGTCATGAGGTGAGATCAAACAGTACTGTAGGATGATGGTCATTGTGATCAGTAAAAATAATGTGGTGGCATTAGTATGGACATTGCCGGTTGCAGAAGGGAAAAAAAACAAAGGGGTGGGGGGGGGGGGGGGGGGGGTGGGGGAGGATGAGGGGATGGGGGGACGGGGTAGGTGATGATGACGGGCGATGATCATTGATCATTTGAGATCAACAGTACTGTAGGATGATAATCATTGTTTATATATCCGGGATAATGTTGTTGCATTGGTGTAAAGTGCCTTTTGGGAAATGAAGGAGGTGATCAATGATTGATGAATCATGATCATTGTCATGCTATAAGTATGTTCCACAGTAGTGCAGAATGATGGTTATTTTCAAAAATGGAATAGTGTATAGCCCTTAGTATGATAATGCCACTTGGGGAAATAAAGGAAATGATAAATGCTGATGGATGATGATATTGCCATAGGTGAGATCAACACACACACACACACACACACACACACCACACACACACACACACACACACACGTGCGCGCGCGCGCGCTCTGGAGATATGTGTACATAACAGAAAACAAAACCACGGAACAGTCATACGTGGGATACTGGTACTGATGATAATGGTTGGGAAAAGGGCGAACAGTGGAGGCAACACACACACACACACACACACACACACACACACCACACAACACACACACCACACACACAACACACATCCAAGCATACTCCACCGAGTATATACACCGGGAGACACACTCACACCTAGCATACACTATACACAGAGGGGGGACTAATGTCAACAGACAGGGAAGGGATGGAAATGGTCGATGAAGGAAAGGGTGGTTGATATGTTGAAAAAAAAAGGTGGGTGGGGTATGAAGAGGGGGAAAGAGGGAGGGAACATGACTGTAACTTAATGTGAGGTAGGTAGGTAGGGGTAAGGTGGTGTGTGTGTGAGTGTGATCTGTTGGAGAATATAGTGGCTTGGTGTTGCAGTGTTAATAGGGTATGTAGTTGTTTTAGGGTGCTGATGATGTGCGGGGAATGGAAGGAGCGTTTGTGTGGGTGTGTGTGTGTGTTGGGGGGGGTGGGGTGGTGGTGGTGGAAGTGGGAACGCCAAGTACCTGGCCCACCCTTACGCTCAGCTAAGATTGGAGGGGAAGCGAGATTCGTGTGGAGTTGGTAGTAAAAAACCAGGTGTAGGGAAGAATAAGGGGGGGGGGGGTCTGTGGGTAGGCAGGGATTGGTATAGGACATGGGAAGAGTGTGGGGGAAAAGTGAAAGGTGAAAGGAGGGTGGCTGTAGCTTCTGTGTGAACTGGGTAGTGGGGGTATGATGTGGTGTGTTGTGTGTGTGTGTGTGTGTGTGTGTGTGTTGTGTGTGTGTGTGTGTGGTGTGTGTGTGTGTGTGTTCTTTTCTTTTCTTTTTCTTTAAACATGATACCCCATTTCTAATTGATCATTTCTGGCTCTTCTCATCCAACACGATCATGTTCCAGCCAAAACATTATTTCACGCACTCCCGCTACATTGACACCAGGCCCACAGTGCTTTTTCAACAACGCTATTTCCATGAATTTCCTAACTGCTACCCCCCCACTCCACATATATGTATGTAACTATTTGTGGGTGGAGAGATGTGATCTCTCTCTCTCTCTCTCTCTCTCTCTCGCTCCCGTCTCTCCTCCGCCTCTTCCCCTCTCTCTCGCTCACCCCTCTCTCTCTCGTCCCCCTATGGCCCTGTCCCCATCCCTTCTCCCCAACCCCCAACAATACCTTATCACCTTTTGATCATTTTCATTCCCTTCCAAACATTATTAGCATTACCCCACACCTCCACGTACAACTGCCCACACATATACTACTGTCATCACAATCATCACCCATCAAAGTCGGCAATTATGCCACCACATTGTTTCGCCTGCTACAATAACACCATCCCATAGTATTGTTTCCTTTTTCAACAATACTATTTGCATGAATCCCCCCCCCCCCCCAAACACACAGCACACACCACACACACACACACACACACACACACACACACACACACACACACACACACACATACCTATGTAAACTATGAGTAGGTGGATAGATGTGAGCTCCTCCCTCTCCTCTCTTTCTCTCTCCCCCTCTCCCGTTGCCCTCTTCCCCACCCCCTGCCCTCAGCGATACCTTATAATCCATGGATTATTTCCATTCCCTTCCAATCATTATTAGCATTACCCACAGCCCCCACATACATCTACCCACACATACTACTTACTATCATCACAATCACCACCCATTAAAGTAGTTATTTGTTTATCTATTTCTTTCTTTCTCTCATAATTCTATTCAGTTACTAATTAATTTCAATTTGATCTTCTTTTAATTTTATATTCTCTTATTCTATTATTTTTATTTACTGGGCGGGGGGGTGTGGGGGGGTGGGGGGTATCAATCCACCATAATCACTACCACCAACTGACATATAATACCATTCTACAAATCAAGCTACAAATCCCAATTGTTTTGTTTCTTACCACCCCCCCACCCCCTCCCCCTTACTATTTCATCTCCTATGATTCTGTCCTGGGTGGTCTCATTTCACCTGGCGGCCATTTTCCTCATCGTGCGCAAATAAGAGAACATAAGTGGTTTCTCGTTCTTCGTTTCTCACTGTCCTAACTGTAATTTGCTTTTGCCTGAAAGAGACCCAAGAGGTCGAAATGCATTGTGTCTTGTCCAAGTACCTTTGTCTATGTCCTTGGCGGTAACAACCCCCCTCCCCCCCCCCCCCCCCCCCCCCCCCCCTTTCTAAATTTTTGCTTTCTTTTTTCCGCCCTCAGTCACTCCATTTTGAAACTTAACCTTTACCGATACTGACCGGTGCCATTTTGTCGTGTTGTGTTTTTCACATGCATGTCTTTGATTCTCTATGTGCACTTGTGAACGCTGTAAGCCACTTCTGCATTCTCATTGTCCTTAATTTGATTTTGGTTTTCATTGTCCCTCATTCCATTTTGGCTTCACATCCGTTCCTGGCTACGTACTTGCAATCATCATTCGGCATTCTTGATTTCCCCAGCTCTTCTTTGTCCCACTAACCTGCTCAACAAACAACTAATACGACATCACAGTGCCAGCCACCCCAATGTACTCCCATACTGATGCCAGCTTCTGCAAGTCCATTCAGTTTTTAACCACCCACCACCCAGCTGTTTGCATTGAGCTATGCCAAAACACAGTTTCAGCAAACCACATCAGCAACACATCTCAACTTTTTAAAACAATGTCTTAGACTGCACATCACTCCTCGTGGCTTCTCATTTCCCACACCCCATCCACCCTCCATAATACCACTCTCAAGCCAACTGCAAACTCATGCTGGCACAATATAAAAACATTCAGTTCAATCCTGAAATCTCTCTCTCTCTCTAACCTTCCCCATCATTTCAAACAACAAATCAGAATTATCATGCCCATAACCTCTGCCCCAAACTCAACAACTCATCCATACACACACCAGCTCATTCACAACCACTACAACCAAACCAACACAGGACAAACGTTCACAGTTACAAAAGAAACACAACAATTCACCCTGACCACTCCAAGCCTCCCCAACCCAAATCTTGATCCCACTACAGCATCTGATCACTATCTCCACCTTGTCTACTGCATCCCAGAGAATCTTCCCCTCTCTGACGATGAAAGGTAAGTCTTGGCGAAAGGCTTGAAATTCATCCCCATTTAACCCACCACCAATAAATACCAGAACCATCTTGATGTGGAAAGATTCTTAAGGAAACTTCAATTGGATTGAGAGACTTTCAAAGACATACATAGGCCCCCACCACCACAGAACTCTGGCATTTTTCACTCAACCGGTTTTCAAAATCCCAGTGGCTCCACCAACCCCACTCCAAACAAATCCAGCAAAGTTCAGTTTCTAGACCCCCACCCACCCCACCACCCCCCCCCCCCACCCCCCCACCCCCCCACCAAAAAAAAAAAAAAAAAAAAAAGGACATCAGCCAAATGAAATCCAAACCTGTCCAACATTGTCACCTTTCACAAGATCACCAGAAAGCCCTCAAATCATTACGCGAACGACAGGACATAGTCATCAAGCCAACAGACAAGGGTGGTGCAGTTGTGGTCTGGGACAAAACAACTGTAGAAGCACAAAAGCAACTGTCTAACACAAATGTCCACGCACCACTCACAAACATTACCCCTCCAACACCACCAGAAACTCGTTGCAAAAAACTCAATCAAAGAAGAAATCAAACTCAACAATCTGCCGACCACAGCCAACCTACCGACCATGACAAACACTAAACAGTTACCTTCTACCAGCTTCCAAAAAATGCATAAAAACAGCACACCTGGCAGATCCCATTGTTTCTTGTTGCGGCTGCCCCAAGAAACATATTTCACAGTACTTAGACTTTCTCCTTCAATCCGTAACACAGAGCTTCCCCACATACATCAAACACGACCACACATCAACATGATCAATTCATACAACACAAACCCCACTTTTTAACTTTTGTCCTCTTCACACTTGACGTGGTGTCACTCTACACCTCTACCCCCACGCCAATGGACTCCAGGCCCTCACTTCTTGCTCACTCAAAACGGCCCCCAACCAACAACACCCTCACTCCACTACATTGGTCAGACTTGCAGAATTAGTCCTCATCCTCAGCACCTTTCAATTCAACAACCACACATTCTCACAAATTATGGTGTTGCTATGGGCACCAAAATGGGGACCATCCTATGGCCTGCCTGACTATGGGACACTTGGAACACCGCCTATTAACCACATATACAAGCCCCACACTGAATTATACAAAAGGTACATTGATGATGGACTGGGAAGCCACATCCATGCCCAAACAAGATCCCTCAACTTCCTCAACTTTGCCCAGACCTATCATTCATCCATAACACTAACCTACACCATTTCGCAGTCAGTTAAGTTCCTAGATATCACCATCTCCCTCGAAGATAGCCTACTCAAAACTTTCATTTTCTACAAACCCACTGATGCACATGCATACCTAGACTACACATCCTCCACCACCAATACACTAAAGACAGCATTCCAGACTCAAAAATTTCTCCATCTTCACAGACTTTGCCCCAGTGAAGACGACTTCACTATACAAGCAGCCAAAATGTCAGGATGTTTCACAAACCGTGGACACCGCAGTTTCATCATCAGCGAAGCTCTCAGCCACACCACAGCCCATCCAGAACATCTTTTCTGAAATCCCAGCATCCAAAAGAGACAGACAGACCAACCACCTACCTCTTCTTCCACCCACGCACCCTCCTCATCTGCAGGATTCTCAAATCCAATTGGCACATAGTACAAAACCACAAACCTGCCTTTCATACTGGAACCATGATCACGTTAAAACATGTTAAAAACCTAAAGATCTTCACATGCGGGCCAAACTGAACAAAGTCTCCACACCTACACCACCAGTTTACTCACTCCTGCTCAATTTCTAGTTGCACAATATGCCCCATGACCATACAGACACCATCCTACAGGGCTTTGACAATAGAAGAGTGATTAACGTTTGAACATACAGCACCGAGTCCCATCTCATTGCCAAACTTGGTAACTACAGCCCCCAAGGCATCAACATCCAACAGTAACACAAGTATATATCCACCACTTCAGCACCCAATTGGCAATATCTTCCACTATCACACCACCACCCACACACACACACACACACACACACCACACACACCACACACACACACACACACACACACACACACACACACACATGCATATACAACGTAAACAACAACCACCACTATACCCCCCACTAACCACTTCATACAGAAGTTACAGCCACCCTTCAATTTATTCTATTTTCTTTTTTTTTAATTAATTAATTTATCTATTATCCTGCCACAATACCTTATCACCCATTGATCATTCCATTCGTTTCCAACCGTTTATTAGCATATCCCCACCCCCCACATACAACGCACGCATAACTACTGTCATCACAATCACCACCATTTAAAGTCGTTTGTTTATTTTCATATTTAGCCATTTATTTATTCAGTATTTTTATGTTGTCTTTTTAGTGCATTTATTAATTTATCTATTTTAAATTTTTATTCTTATTTTTTGCCGCAGTAAGCACTATCAATCCACCATA
Organism: Conus betulinus; assembly: GCA_016801955.1. Classification (NCBI taxonomy): domain Eukaryota; kingdom Metazoa; phylum Mollusca; class Gastropoda; order Neogastropoda; family Conidae; genus Conus; species Conus betulinus. The sequence goes on along the minus strand of JADBJO010019374.1, from coordinate 25,253 downwards.
ACCACTACCGTCACTAATATATCATATACATTGTACAAAAACAAACTACAAACCCATTGTTTCATCCCCACCCCCCACCCCCCACCCCCCCACCCCCACACACACTATTTTTCTCTCCCATGATCCCCTCCTTGGTGGCCTCGTTTCCGTCCAGCGGCCATTTCGATCGTGCGCGATTATTAGAAGTTAGGTCGATTTTGTTCTTCGTTTTCCACTGTCCTAAATATTATTTGTTTTTGCCTGAGGAAGACCC
>JADBJO010019374.1:15000-20000 GCA_016801955.1 Conus betulinus | reverse complement strand
GAAAAAAAAGTTACAGTCTCCTGTCAGAGGGAAGAACGATTTCGGTTTGCGATTTCAAATTGCTAATAAAGAAACAACTGACTGCCACAAAACCTCGTCTGGAGTCTCTCTTTGGCCACTGGGAAGCTGCACTGCTGGGGCTGCTGTAGACACTGAATGATCGTTTCAGCTCACCTGACTTATACAGAGCGCAGGTGAGCAGCAGTCAGGTAAATTGACCAACCAACCGCAATTTTCTTGTGAACAGTTTCCGGCCAACGTGATTGTAAACATTTGTGACCCAACAAAAAACTGTCCGTCACAGTCTCCATCACACACTTCTTGGCTCCACCACACACTTTTATTCTTGGCTCCACCACACACTTCGTGGCTTCTCCACGCACTTTTTGGCTACACCACACTACTTCGTGGCTCCACCAGACACTTTCTTGGCTCCGCCACACACTTCTTGGCTCCACCACACACTTCTTGGCTCCACCACTCACTTCTTGCTCCATGGCTCCACCAGACACTTTCTAGCTCAACCAATTACTTCCTGCTCAACCAGACATTTATTGGCTCCACCACACACTTTGTGGCTCCAACATACTTTTTTTGGCTCCCCCCAGACACATTCTGGCTCCACCAGACACTTCTTGGCTCCATGGCTCCGCCAGACACGTCTTGGGTTTTACCACACACTTCTTGGCTCCACCACACACACGTCTTGGCTCCATGGTTCTACCAGACAATACCTGGATCCACTTGACACTTCTTGGCTCCATGGCTGCACCAGACACTTCTTGGCTCCATAGCTCCACCAGATACGTCTTGGCTTCACCACACACCTATTGACTCCACCACACCACTTCTTGGCTCCGCCACACACGTCTTGAGACTCCACCACACACTTCTGGCTCCACCACACACTTCTTGGCTCCACCACACATGTCTTGGCTCTGCCAGACACTTCTTGGCTCCGCCAGACGGTTCATGGCTCCATGGCTCCATCAGCCACTTCATGGCTCCACCACACATTTCTTGGCTCCACCAGACACTTTTTGGCTCCATCAGACTCTTCGTGACTCCACCAAATACTTCTTGGCTCCACCAGATACTTCTTGGCAGTGTATTTCCCCATGTAGTCCCTTACTGGCTTTGCTGAACTGGAATTTAGGGGTAAGGGACATCCTCTTCTTTTACCAACTCATGTCTTACCATGCTTCTCTACGCCTTCACTTTAGCCTCTGACCACAACATCATTTCTGTTCGGTTGGTTTTGCTTCCTGATATTTTTTTCAATGACATCGAGGGTTTTTGTTTGTTTGCTTTTTTTTTTTTTTTCGGATGCGCACCATGGCCTCCTGAATTGTCCATTGTCTGCAGCTCTTCAAGTGATGCTAGACAGGTCTCACGACCTTGTCGGCTGAGATCTCAGCCATGGGTAGTAACCCTGCTTTTTTAACACTTTTTCTCCTTGATGAGGAAATTTCATGTTTTTATGGTGAAAGTGCAGTCCCACGTCAGTGAGACTAGAAAGGGGCGTAAAGGTACCTCCCTAAGTATTTGATGATCTGGCCTCTATTGATTCCATGGGGCTAAAGCTGATGACTGCGTATTGGTAGAGGTCAGGAAATGATTTGGAATCGGCATGGACCGGAGGCAACAGGGTTGCCACACTGCTCTGTCACCTGCAGGCTTTCTTCTGCCGTTTGCTTGGTTTCGTTTCCCTTTCCTTGGTCTTTCAAGGAGTCATCACACCAAGGCTATTGACTGGTTCTTCTGTCAGTGCTGGAATGTCTTGTAGATACAATTTCAGTTTCAGATTCAACACAAAAGGGTCACTGCTTACGGAGTAGTCCATACACGCTCACCACATCCGCTGAGTTTGGAGACCACACGGCACATGAATTAAAGGTGATGGATGAATGAGTTAATGATTAAGGTGAGAGAATTTAAGAAGAGGGTCTCATGGCTATGACTTAGCAGATGTCTGAGTTACTACCTAGCATTGGTTGTGCAATTTGTATCATTGTGTGTGTGTGTGTGTGTGTGTGTGTGTGTGTGTGTGTGTGTGTGTGTGTGTGTGTGTGTGTGTGTGTGCCTGCGTGCGTAGGATTTGATTGCAGGAAATGAAAGTGCAGAAGTTCACTTAGTATCAAAGAATAATAACACGAAGTTCACAAACAATCACACACACACACACACACACCACACACACACACACACACACACACACACACACACACACACACACACACACACACACACACCACACACACACACACACACATCCATAACAACAACGGCGACACCCCCCCCCCCCCCCCCCCCCCTCACCATATACACACACGCGCGCGCGCGCACACACATTAACATCTGTGGACTCTCCAATTTACACTCCTGCATCACCCCACTGATGAACACCTGCAAGCGCACACACGTCATGAGTATACACTGGGGTCCCTGATATATATACAAGTCCTATCTCAGTTGACATGTGCTTGATCATCTGTGTCTGTTGTCGGACAGTCCATGTATGAGTTTGCCGCAATCTCAAGGAGTCTTTGCAGTGTTGGCCTTGAGATTATTCCAAGGTTAGTTTGGTAGCGGTGATGTTTCTGGCTCTTCCTTTCATTCTGGATATGCGGCCACTTCTTCTCTTGATGTTCACATCTGGAAGATGGTCTATGGTATAGTGGCTCTGCTCTTTTTTTGTTTAGGTGATTCTTCAGATGTCTTATCACATCAGGACGGCCAAGCTATAATCCAGTTCTTATCGTTGCCTTGCCAGGCAGTGTGTCTACTTTAACTCTCCCACGTCCAGGGCAGTACTTCCATTTGAGTCTGTCCAATGCAAGGCTGTGAATTACTTTACTGCCAGGCAGGGCTTCCTATTCGACTTTTTCACTTTTCTTTGGTTGGTTCATGGAGACAGTCAGTTTCAAACTGGCCTGTGGATGAAAGCCAGTGGAGTGCTTGTCTCACTGCTTCTACCTCCATGGTTAGACTTGAAGTTGTTAAACTGTATGTTCCACTGACTTTCCTGTATATTTCGTACATTTGCTTCACTGTGTGTCCCCCAGTCTGACTAACCATTGGCGACAGAACCGTCAGCGTGTACAACGATATCATCTTTTGTACCAAGATTTTCTACCGGTATCCTTAAGTTTTAATGCTTTGTAAACAAAATTAGATACCGTAAAACAATAGCTTCGTGTTCACTTGACATTAGCAGGTAGAATTTAAGCATACGTGGTTTATGGAAGTACTTGGGCTGAAAAAGTTCCGTTTCTTATTTCATGGTACATTGGACACACAAGAACAAAATGCGATTCAGTTTCTGTGTGTGTTTCTGCAGAACGGGCAAACTTTATCATTATCACTGTTCTCTATATACTGTGCAAAAATGTGAATTCAGAGGGGATATTCCAATTCGAAATCTTGCAAATGTTCTTCGAATTTGTACGTTCTTAACGAAATACATATAAGGGCTGATAATATATGTGCTCTTGACTTGCGAATGAACACTGTAAATTCTTGAGACTGCAAGGAAGCATGCAAATTCTGTTTATAACAATCCATCAATCTCTGTTTGCGTTCTCTCATAAACAAATTAATGCTACCAACACACTGTGCCTCCCAAACGACACCAAAACCAAAATATATAAAACATTTGCGAACGTTGCAGGCCCATCTGGTACAGGTTTGCCTCTGTAGGGACAAAAACATTCTATACACCTTTTTTTGAAACTTATCATCATTTATATATACCACCTGCAGCCAAAATGTAACACACCTAGAATATGTGTTGACAAAAAAATGGAAACCTACTAATTTCTCCATATACTAAATGTCTTGGAGACTGTGGATGAACACCCATAAACCAATGCAGACAAATGCACTCTTTCTATGCACTCTTGGTCATGTGTCAGTCCACAAATTTCTAAGCCGTACGTAAAAATTGGCTGAATTTGACAATCAAAACATTTTCAAGAATACATTTTGGAGAATGTTCTCCAATGGACCATAGGAATTTCATAATAACAGAAATACCCTTTTCAGCGTGATATGCGAGATCTTGTATCGTGGGCTGAAAAGATAGCTTTATTGTTAGATATATTCCTAAATATTTGTACATGCTCACAATTTCTAACTTTTCTTCTCCTAAATACCATTTTTCATTCATGGAAAGATATTCGCCATTTCTGTAAATAATAATACTAGATTTCTCCAGGTTAATTATAAGATCTAGGCGCTTAGACGTAAAGTATATTTAGTTGTGTCCTCAGACCTATGACACTATCCGAAAACAATGCTACATCGTCAGCAAAGAGCAGAATAAACAGTTCTACAATATCAGGATACAGCTCAATTCGATGTCCACCATTACTGATGACATCTTCAGTTAGTTCATTAATGAACAAGGAAAACAGGACAGGCGAGCATACTTCACCTTGCATAAGGCCATGTGGGCAGAAGAAAATTTCAGATAGATCACCACCTGCCTGAACACGAGTCTGAAAAAGCGTGCATTCTTTCAGTTGCCTAGGCAATTTTTCCATTAATACCATTGTTACTATAGATTTGCATAGTTTCTGTCTATCAGCTGCACTGTATCAAATGTTTTACGTAAATCGATAAAGCAACATATAATTTTCTGTGTCTTACATGTTGTTTCTGAATCAATGCCACGAGCGTAGAAACATGATGTACTGTGCTTTGCTCTAAATCCAGCTCGTTCTTCGCCGTTTATTGGTTATCATCGATCCATTTAGTAATTCTTTTATTTAACTCAAACCTATATACATGCTACATACATTCAGTAGTGAGGTTCCCCTGTAGTTGGCAGGTATGCCCCTTTCTTAAATACAGGTTGTAAAATTCAAAAAGGCTATTCATCAGGATACAGGGCCATTGTCAAAAATATAGTTGAAAAATTTAGTCAAAAATGTCACAATAATATCAACACTGTATTTGTAAAATTCTCCTAGCATACCATCTGGTCCAGTTGCTATTTG
>JADBJO010019374.1:7500-12500 GCA_016801955.1 Conus betulinus | reverse complement strand
TGACTCAACTATCCCCATATATCGGTTTTGGTAAGTCCATGCTTTGATTTCACCAGAATCATTCTAATAATAAACAAAACATTCTGCAGGAACATATGCACGCACGCACGCAGGCATACACGCATGCACACACACACACACACACACACACACACACACACACACACACACACACACACACACATGACAACAAATATCGACAGGACGCTTTTCCTACCGTTTAAATGCCATAATCCGCCAAGACCCACACATGATTCCAGTCTGTTGAGAGGTGACCTTTTTGTCCTGTGTCTCACATGAAGAAGCAGGAAATGAATGGCCAGACAACTTCTGTGAAATAAAGTACTTGGTCTTCAGTGCTCAGCCAATGCTAATGAACCTACGGACTTGATGTCTGGCATTGATGTCTGGCAGTAATATGAACAATTATACCTGAGAATGTATAACTGAAGGTAAAATTAGTTGTGTTCACGGGTCACCCAGGGTGGCATTTGACGAGCAAAGACGTCAAAGCACACATGCTAAAAAACGAAATGTGTAGGGGTAGCTAGCCTGAAATCATTTAACCAGCCTGAAATCATTAACCAGCAGTTCTACTCACATGGATTCATGCTATGTGTTGCAGGGAAAGAATGATTTCAGCAAAAATGAGCATTGGCGTTTCCATTTAAGAAATCGTTTCCAATGATGAATACGCACATAATTACGTGCGATCTGGGGAAAAAAAAGCATTTTAAGAGCATATGTCTGAGCTATGAAATGATGTTGCAGTTTGGTGAGTATACAAAATTTTAAGCAGTCAATTGATGGTAGCGTGTAGCGAGTTGTTATGTAATCTTATAATGTTTATCAGATGCCATTAGGATATTCTTTGTAAAATCAAGCTTAGTGTGACATATAGAAAAGTTAATGTGGTAGCGAGTCGCCTGTCTTGATGAGGAATGAGAGATTGTCCGAATAAGCTTGGATTTGTCTGACATGTTGTAGACGATAGCTCTATGATATGCGTTGTCAAATACGTCAAATGAGAGAAAGCACGGATAATCTTTTGAAGTTATCTCGTAAGATTAAATGTATTACATATGTGTTAATAACATTGTATGCACTGAGGTGTTCAGGTGCAAAGTTTTCCTTTCACTGGTTCCAGTGGAAAGTCATTTGACATTAGAACCTAGTGTCGTTGATTTCTTGTGTGGCTGGATTTGTTACTGATCAGAATTTTGGAGGTGAAGGGGTGTGGATATGCTTTTGATTTGGTGTTTGTGCGCCATATTGTGCAATTTTAAACTATTGCAAAAAGCGAAGCTTAAACCTGTATACACAGTACACTATGATGGACATAACCAGGCCAGCATTGGCTCACTTGTAAATTTTCATATTCATTTGTTCTTTTTTCACTGGGGAGAGGGAGAGAGAGAAAGGTGGGGGGGGGGGGGTCTGTGGTGGTTGAGGATGGAGGGCGGAAACACACACATGCACACAGGCACGCATGCTCAAGCTTAGCGTGTTGTGTGCATGCATACTGTACCGACATCTTATTCATTGCTGAATAATGAATGCACGCTTTCAGATTCATCTTTTTTTTTTTTCTTTATAAACAAAGCTTCGCGTGTTCAGTTCAGTTTTACGCTGACAGCTTTTTCTTAGATGAAAAATGAGTGTGTACACTACCAACTTCATATTCGTAGAATGAATGTAGACAGTACTGATGAATGAAGGGACACAAATGTGGACAGTGGTCATCACTGAAATGAAATGAATGTAGACAACACTGGTGAATGAAAGAACACGAATGTGGGACAATGGTCATCTCTGAAGTGAAATGAATGTAGAGAGCACTGGTGAATGAAAGAACACGAATGTGGACAATGGTCATCTCTGAAGTGAAATGAATGTAGACAGCACTGGTGAATGAAAGAACACGAATGTGGACAATGGTCATCTCTGAAGTGAATGAATATAGACAGCACTGGTGAATGAAAGAACACGAATGTGGACAGTGGTCATCATGGAAGTGAAATGAATGTAGACAGCACTGGTGAATGAAAGAACACGAATGTGGACAGTGGTCATCGAGGAAGTGAAATGAATGTAGACAGCACTGGTGAATGAAAGAACACGAATGTGGACAGTGGTCATCAAGGAAGTGAAATGAATGTAGACAGCACTGGTGAATGAAAGAACACGAATGTGGACAGTGGTCATCAAGGAGGTAGGTGGCTGTAGACGTTCTGTCTTCCACTGATGCAGGACTGCTAGCATTGAAGCCTGAGTTCATGAAGCCCAGACGGGGACTGCCGAACACGCAGTGAAGGACCCTATGGAACTGGACTCGGATGAGGACTGGACTCCTAAACCCAAACGTAACGCAGGTAGGTCTTTGCTTTATGAGTATCCGTATATACTGTAATATGATGTGTCAGCGCTGTTACTAGCCATGATTCTTTTTCTGTTAGTTGTAGGCACGTTATCATGTAGGAGAATGTGTATCCTTGTACATATTATCGATTCTGCTCATCTCTCAGTAAGCCATCCCCCTGCCCCCCCCCCCCCTCTCTCTCTCTCTCTCTCTCTCTCTCTTTATATATATATATATATATATATATATATATGTATTGAATTATAAACAAAGCTTGCTCTTATGTCTCAGATTGTAGAAATAGGGGGGGTGGTAAGCCTTCATATCTGCAGTGGTAGATGATTCTGCCTAACTGACAGTATGTGCTTGAGTGGGTGAATGGGGAATAAATAAATGCTTCTCAAATGAACCTTCAGCAAGCTTATAGTCTCCAAAGAGGGAGACCATCTCCAATGGGGAGAAGCTCACTAACATATATATATATATATATATATATATATATATATATATATATATATATATATATATATATATATATATATCCCCTTTTCCTTTTTAAAGATGTTTTATTGAACAAAATAGGAGTTCATTGCAATGTACATCACCTCTGCTGTCTTGAAGCTACTCAAAGAGCACATCTATAAATATTTTCACATTTCAGTGGGTATATTTGTATAATCGAAAGAGTCGCATTTCACATGAAAACGATTCATGCAGAACAGCTCTTATGCCGATGATTCATGAATGATGCCTTCAGTTGTCACTTTCACGTGTGTGTAGGCAAGAATGCATCTGCGCACGTCCATGTTCTAATGTGATTTCAGATACGAACAAACATTACAGGAACGAGCTGAATGGGCCAATGCATAATGACAGGGTAGTGTCTGCCACTTAGGCAAGTATGGAAAAGAGCGGCTGATGGTCACGTGCCATGAATATGTGGCTAGATGCTTTGTAAAATTTGGTGCGCAGAAAGCACATGCTAGTGTCAGAGTTTTTGACCACAAGGAAATTTAAAGTTCTTATTGAATTTGATTTTAAAATGTTAAAGTTCAATATTTAGAAAATTGATATAACAAGACCGCGAACATTTTGCCATTATTTTTTTTTTTCGTATAAAATTCTCATATTTTCTTTAGAGTATTACTTACTTACTGAGAGTTCTTTAAGGGCCCAAACTTCATACTTCAGACATATTTTAAGTGACTCAAAAGGCAAAGATTCTCAAAACACGGGATCGTACATATAGTTCTGCTGATTTGTTTGATCTTTTAGCCCTTCTGCTTTGCTGCCCCGTCAAGTGAATCATTACCATTTTATTTATGTGTGTGAGTATATACATGTACATGTATGTGTGCATGCGCGTATGTAAGCACGGTGAACAAAGTGCGTGCGTCTTGAAGAGTAAGCGTATGATCATGCACGCCTAGCATGGTCAGGTTGACATGTATCGTGCATGTAGCCTACATGTGGATCTGCGTGTGTGAAGAAGTAGCCCATCTGTATGTAGTTAAGTATGGTAAACCACGGCAGCAATTGTTCAGGATGTGTGAAGAAGTAGCCCATCTGTGTGTAGTTAAGTATGGTAAACCCACGGCAGCAATTGTTCAGGAAACTTCCATACGTTGCCTTTTCGCTACAAAAGGAAAAAAAAAAAACATGAAAAAAAACTGAACGCAGTAATGATACGAACAGTTGCAATCAATTGATGTTAAAACCATCTTGCAATGTTGATGCTGGTTTTAACACGAATCTGGAAGCCTTTTATGTATTTTTCTTATTTGTAATTCATGTCATTGTGTGTGTTGATTTGTTTGTTTGCGTCATCAGTTAATTGAAGTGTTTTATTGTTTTGTTTTATGTTAATCACTCTCTAATCATTTACTGATTTACAAATTCGTTGACTCCTATTGCACTCCTGTGTGTTTTTTCCCGGATGATGTCATGAATGACCTAAAGCATGGCGACCTCCATACCACCCTCCCTCAGCTAACGTCAGCACACACTACAGACAAAGTATCAACGGTGTGATCTTTAGTTTGTTTTTTTTTTAACTGAGTTCGGATATGAAAATATCTATGTGCTGTTTTTATCTGTCAGATCTTATGCAGGTCAGTGGCCAAACTTTCTTCAGCTGTCAAAATACACCTGACTTGAAAGCCATGTCCTTGCGTGCATACGAAAATCATGTGCGTATGTGCGTGCGTATGTACAGTCGTGTGCGTACGTGCTTGCGTATGAAAGTCATGTGCGTACGTGCGAGGTTATGAAAGTCATGTGCGTACGTGCGTGCATATGAAGTCATGTGCGTACGTGCGTGCGTATGAAAGTCATGTGCGTAGGTGCGTCCATTTACATTATTTATCTAAATGAACAGATAATGCCGTGTGTCATCATTTAGTCAGTGTGCCTGCGTGTGTATGTGCGTATTTGCTCTTCATTACGTATCTGTGTGAACGGATAATAACGTATGTCACCATTTAATCACTCGTTAAAGACCAGTTGCATGAACACCTGTTTCAACCTAACGGTCGACTCGGTTTGTGTATATGAACAGAAAGGTGACAGTGCAGTGAATAGGGAGTGGAGACAACAGAGGGGAAAGCTGCAGAAGACCGACATGTGTACACCTTCAGCAAGA
>JADBJO010019374.1:0-5000 GCA_016801955.1 Conus betulinus | reverse complement strand
GGGTCAGCCCTAAAGGACTGTTGAAACAGCCTGCTGTGAAATGTTTCACCAGTTACGTAAGGGTCAGCCCTGAAGGACTGTTAAAAGCTTGCAATGATATGTCCCATCAGTTAGGTAAGGGACAGCCCTGACGGACGTTGAAACAGCCTCCTGTGAAATGCTCCACCAACACACGAAGGGGACAGCCCTGAAGGACTGTTGAAACAGCCTGCTGTGAAATGCTCCACCAACACACGTTAAGACATAGCCCTGAAGGACTTTTCGCTTCACTTCTAGAGGGAGGAAACGATTGGGGGTGTTCTGTCACTCCTTACCAAAGGCGCTTATCAGATAAACAGAGGTAGGTATCCTCACTCACATTCCCTGAGACAAACAAAAACAGAGGTAGGTATCGTCACTCACATTCCCTGACTCGGGTATAAACAAAGGTACGAATCTTCGTTTACATTCCCTCAGGCACGTATAAACAGATGTAGATATCCTCACTTACATTCCCTGAGGCAGATACTGAGACAGGTAGGTATCCTTCCTCACATTCACTGAGGCAGGGAGTGAACAAATAAACAGAGGTAGGTATCCTCGCTCTCATTCCTTTAGGCAGGTATATATATATATAATATATATATATATATATATATATATATATATATATAATATATAATAGATGATAAAAGGAAGTTTTTAAATCAAAGGTCTGTTTCGAGCGCTCGCTCTCCTCAGGATCCTGAGGAGAGCGAGCGCTCGAAACAGACCTGTTGATTTTAAAACTTCCTTTTATCATCTTATTTTAATAGATGTTTGCTCCCCAAGGGTTGAGCTTTAAGAATTTTTATTAGGCATTTTAGTGGTATTGATATAATATATATATATATATATATAATATATATATATATATATATATATATATATATATAATATTTGTTAAAACTTTGATTAAAATGTATCAGCTTAATCAAAGTTTTAATCAAAGTTTTAACAGATGCCGCTCCCAACCCGGTTGAGCACTTTTTAAAAGTTATTGTTGGTTAGCAACACAATTATATATATATATATATATATATATATATATATATATATATATAGTATATATATATATATATATATTGCTTGGTCAATCAGTGGGTGATTGCATCTCTTAGGAGATCCAAAGAAAGGTTGTTCTGCACAATTCTTAGCCGCTGACAATGCTTGGGTTATTGAACAGCAGAGCTGACCACTCACACTGTTCCATAATCTTTTGATCTCCCTTGCATCCTTAAATGGATCCTCAAGCATAGGCTCAAAGATTGTCTCTTACATTTTATACTCTTTTGCGTAATGTTTTTAGTTTTCAACAACTTTTTTTCCTCTCCACACTTTCGTTTGTTTAATTCTACTACCTTTCACTGGCTGCTTTGGGGGTGCTGTTGAATTCTTTTTTCGAACCCTTGGCGGTCGGAACACCACAGAATTATGGACTGTGGTGTGTCTCTATCTGACGCCAAGAGCACAGGCACAATCAGCCGTGTCTCCCTGATGAGTCCGATCCAGCAGACAAAAAGGCCTCGGAGCAGGCGATACACATAGACCTGCCTACTAGAGGGATTGCGATAATTTCCCTCATGCAGCTAGTGAAGGGGTTTTCATATCTACTTAATTGTATATATATATATATATATATATATATATAATATATATATATATAATGAAACAATAAATTCCAAGGATAAGTACCGAGCACCATTCCAGCACTTACAGAGCAGCTAGGTGTTGCAATGACTGCAAGAAATATTGAATTATAAAGCAGCTAGGTGTTGCAATGCATATATATATATATATAGGTAGGTATCCATGCTCACATTCCCATGAGGCAGGTGTAAACAGATGCAGGTATCCTCACTCACCATCCCTGAGGCAGGTATAAACAGAGGTAGGTATCCCCACTCGCATTCACTGATGCAGGGAGTGAACAGCTAAACAGAGATAGGTATTCCCACTCACATTCTTTGAGGCAAGGATAAAGAGAGGTAGGGATTAATACTAAACAATTCCTGCGGCAGGTAGAAACAGAGGTAGGTATCCTCACCCACATTCACTGGGCACATATAAACAGATATAGGAATGCTCACTCACATTCCCTGAAGCAGACATGAACAGAGGTATGTATATTCACTCACATTCCCTGAGGCAGGTATGTACAGAGGTAGTATATTAACTGACATTCCCTGAGACAGATATAAACAGAGGCAGGTATCCTCACTCACGTTCCCTGTGTAGGTATGAAAAGTGGTAGGAATCATCACTCACTCTCTGAGGCAGTAGGAACAGGGGTAAGTATCTTCACTCACATTCCCTGAGGCAGCATGTATAAACAGAGGTAGGTATCCCCTGACTTACATTCCCTGAGGCAGATATACAGAGAAGTAAGTATCTTCACTCACTTTTGTTGAGGCAGACAAGAACAGAGATAGGGACACTGACACACAATCCCTGACGCAGGTATACAAAGGTAGGTATGCTCGCTCACATTCCCTGTAGCAGGAATATACAGAGGTAGGTATCCTCACTCACTTTCCCTGAGACAGGTATGAAAAAAGGTAGGGATCCTCACTCACATTCCCCTGAGGGAAGTATGAACAAAGGTAGGTATCCTCACTCGGATTACTTGAGGCAGGCATACACAGACGTTGGTATGTTCACTCACATTTTCTGAGTTAGGTGTAAACAGAGGTAGGTATCCATACTCTTATTCCCTGAGGCAGGGTACAGACAGAGTAGGGATCCCCACTTTTATTCCCTTAGGCAGGGAAGAACAGAGAAAGGTAGTCTCACTCACATTCCCTGGGGCAGGTACAAACAGAGGTAGGGATCTTCACTCACATTCCCTGGGGCAGGTACAAACAGAGGTGGGGATCTTCACTCACATTCCCTGGGGCAGGTACAAACAGAGATAGGGATCCTCACTCACATTCCCTGAGGCAGGTACAAACAGAGTAAGGTATCCTCATTCACCTTCCCCGAGGCAGGTACAGAGTAAGGCATCCTCACTCACATTCCTTTAGGCATGGATTAACAGAAATTAGTTATCCTCCTTCACATTCCCCTGACGCAGTTGTAAACAGAGGTAGGTATCTGTCAGAGAGTGATTCGATGAGGGAGATGGTTTGCAGGGGATAGACAAGACTTACAGGAGTGAGAGAAGAAAAGAAACCTATGGAGTTAGAGATGGACAGTAGAGAAAAGAAACTGACGATGTTAGATAAGATACGCCCCCTTAACCCTGAACATAAATATGTATGTACATACAAATAGCAACAACGACACAGGCTAATGACCCAGTCATACAAACATTCATTCATTCATTCCACCCATGACAACAAATTTTGATATTACTCTACTCCGACGCGCCTTGCACTCTATCAGTCATACATCTACTCTAACACACACTCATACACATTCACTCAACCCAGTCCTATGACCCATAAGTTAATTGGGTCACTATATGGATTTGTATAGTTCCGTCACATAGTTCCTCCTCAAACTGTCCAGGGAATATGGGAAGAACACCTTTCTTTTCACCAGTATAGCGTCTATGATAAAAAAAGAGAGAGAGAGAAAAAAACTGTGATATTCAGTCTTCAGTCCACCAGGATTCAAATGTTTACCCCGTAGATCTACATGCCGAGAACCAACACTGATGCTGTCGCACGCGAACATGGAACCACTGAAGCCAACCCAGCGTTGATGCAGTTCAATATCGTCCTCCCCAGCTTGATGGATAACACGTAGCTAACTCAGTTACCCATCCCGATGTAGATGAAGCATCTCTCTGTCGCTCACCTCAAAAGCAGATCATAGGTCCGCCTTACAGTAGCAAAAGTAAGTCTTTCCGATGCTCACCCCACATTTAACACATAGTTTAACTTTGGCGTAGTAAACGTTAATCAATTATTCACCCAACAGCAAATGTTCACCCCTCCGGTCACTCAAATTGCAGTAACAAAATATAGCAAATACTTTAGAGCGCCCACCCCATCGTAAACCACTTCTCTGACCGTTTATTCTCCAGACGTAGACCTCTGAAAATTCTAAATGATCGTAGTCCTTCAGTAGGGAAGGGATAGAGGTATGAGAAAATGGGTAGGTGGAATGGGATACAAAAATGAATGTAGAATGGGATCTAGGGATTTCCAGAGCAGTACAATATGGACTGTCCAGAGGTACCGACTCAGGATGCTGTAGGCCAGCGCATAATAGCCCAGCGCAGAATAGCTCAGCGCGACACAGTGTAGCACAGCCTGCGTAGCACATGATAGCACAGCTCGCGTAGCATAGGATAGCACGCCACCTCATGTGACGAATCTTATATAGACAGTTGCCCAGTCTGGATTCAGATTCCACTGCTAGAATCTACATAAAATTCTAGGCTGAACAACACAACCTAGACAGTTTCTCTCACTATTTGAGAGACTAACCCTACGTTTACATAAAGAATGCAAAGACCCCCCCCTTCCTAAGCCTAGTTTAGCCTCCAGGGGCTCAACAGGTAGTCCTAAAACTACTACTCTCGGCGGTTACCAAACCTCTTTAACTCCAATGCTGAAGATCTAATCTGTCAACACTACAGTGACGTTTAACCGGGACTCTTCCCAAGCAATAAATCTAAACATCTGCATAGAGGTGGACTAACTAAACATACATATAGAGGAAGCTATCCTGACATATATGGTTTGTGAAGTGACTGGCGGGCCTGGTGCATGCTGCAGACGTCAGCAGCAGCAAAGCAGGCCCAGACAGCCAGGTTGTCTTCCTTACAGACGCCTTGAGCGTGCTGCAGGCAGCAAACAACAACAACCTGCCAAAGTTAGAAGATGCTCTATACAATATCAAGTGCACCAGAACCGTAATGCAATGGATTCCATCTCATTGCGGCATTCATTCAGGAAATGAGAGGAGGCTGATAAAATGGCAAAAACTTGGTGCCCAGGGCCATCAGGAAGAAACTGCAGTCAGCCTGACAG
>JADBJO010019373.1:30000-33389 GCA_016801955.1 Conus betulinus | reverse complement strand
TCTTCCACTAAAAAATCAGACACAAATGCGCCCAAATGGGGGTGGTGGGGTTATTTTTTGGCGACGGTGGGCGCCGCAGTCAGGCTACATACAAAAATCCATTTCAATTGGTCCCACATATTCCTGATCATCGAGGACTCAGGACAGCAATATATTGCCACCGACAAAAAGTGAAAGTTTGTCTCATCGTCTTCTGAAGGATAAGGGAGTTTATGAACCATGAAACGCCATTGCTGTCAAATGCCAGCCACCGAGAAATCCCCATCGCACCCGGACTTTTCAGCCGAAAGAAATCCATAGAGCCGCGGAAGATGGATTTGTGTTGATGGCCGGGCCCCCCCCCCCCCCCCCCCCCCACCCCCCCCCCCCCCCCCCCCCCCCCCCCCCCCCCCACCCCCACCCCCCCCCCCACCCCCCACCCCCCCCACCCCCCCCCCCCCCCCCCCCCCCCCCCCCCCCCCCCCCCCCCCCCCCCCCCCCCCCCCCCCCCAACCACCCATGTGCGTTACTCGCGACATTTCTTCCAGTACCGCTCCCTCCATCCATCAACACAAGTCTATTACCCCAACCTCCATCCCCACACGGCCCAGCCAACCCACACACTACAGCAACTTTCAAGGTTGTTTGTTGTGGGTGCAGTGCCAATGCCAGCAGCCCATGGGGAACTCTTAAATGTCAGATCATCGCCAGGTGGCAACCCCCCAGAGCACTACACTGCAATGTTGTGTGTTCTAGTCCGGTAAGGGATTTGCAGTATAGTGACCGTTTGTTTCTGAATGAATGATTCGCGGGACATAACTACAGAGCTCTGCACTGATTGACAAAAAAGTTAGTAACGCCTGGGTGGCCACCCCCCCACGAGCAAGGAGCAAGGACGTAGCCTGATTAGCATTGCTTGGGGGGCAGAGTGGGGGGGCGGTTGGTTGGGGGCGTGAAGGGACGGTAGTTGCCATGTAGGGGGGGGGGCGGGGTGGAGGTGGAGGTGCGAACACACATTCTGCCAGCAACAATCCCCATGAATTTGCACCACTCGGAAAGACCATTCACCACCTTAAAACATACATAGATGTGGGAAAGGAAATCGAAACGCATTGACTATGACATCAACGGCCCAAACAGAATCTGCGACGGGTTTTTTTTTTCGATAGAGAGATGGAGGGTGTAGTGCTGCTATAGAGTTCTTTCTGGACGGAAGGCTACACATGAGTGGAGAGCTGCTACTTCAGGTTTTCCTTTTCAAAATAGACCCCGCCATCAACCAGGGTCGAAGAAGAGAGATGCAATCGCCCTGCAAGGCTGGTCAGCAACATGCGAGACTATGCGTTCGTCAGTGGACACAAACTAAATTGTGTGTGGCCCAGTCGTCCATGGCTGATCCAACATCACACTCCCCAAGCTTTTAAGCATCAACCGTCCTGCGCAGAGAAAAACTCACAGTGTTAGTGATGGTTCGGGTAGCGTTTTCGAATCTCTGCTGTTTTGCCCAGGTTTAGAATAACACATACATGATACATATATGACTACGAACTATGAAGTATAGGCCAGGCACCCATACCATGTCCTATATTAATGTGCATTTATAGTTTACATACAGAATGTGTGCTACATGAAAAGAGAGCTGACGCGCAATAGTACGCATCGCATCTACTTATTTGCCTCGAACATACGTAACCGTCCCCTTTCGTGTCTTGTTCCTCAGATATCTCACGCTAGCACAGAAATAAGTCGAGGTATTACACAGTATTATATAATCATGTAGTTTCTCTTACCGATCAACTGCCTGTCAAGGAAAGCCATCCCAGACAAACGCCGGTGGAAAAATGAAAAATGTCCGGCAAGAGGTGTTTCGAAAGCCGTCCGACAAGGACTAAAACTGTAGGGGCCGGTTGCCAACGAACGAACAAGAAGGAGAAGGAGAGGACAGGGGGGGGAGAGGTGGGACAGGCAACATCAGCAGTGGACAGGCCTGTCCCTTTTGTTGGTCAGCCCGGCAGATGGCCATGGACACAGAGAACCGCCACAGACGGACAGATATCGTCAGGAAGTCTTCAGTGACATCACAAACAGGACTTTGTCGGGGGGGTTACAGGACAGAAGGTTGAAGTAAATATTTCCGGACATTTCTGTACTTTGATATTTTTTTGTCAGGTTTTTTTTTTTTTACCTACACTCCATCCCCTTCTTCTATTTGTTTGCCGATTCATTTGTCTTCTTATTTGCTCGCGTGATCGTTGACTAGATACTCTTTGCCTGCGTTCGTGCCCCTTTTCTTCCTTTGATTGTAAAATGTTTGCATGTAAATGCCGCGACAAAGTACCAACCAATCACAATCAAGTCACAGTACTACTCCGGGAAATCACGTGAATCTTAACACTTACAAAAAAACACATGAATAAAAGATGGAGAGATGGCAAAGAAAGAGAAAGTTTTAAGGGCCCAGTCTCTAAAAATTCACGTTCTTTCCTCTTTTAATCCTCTCAACATTCCCGTACAACACCGCGTTGTCGTTCGTATGAGCCACACATTAGAAAAGGAAATCTTTTGGGTGCAGGGCTCGTTCTTCTTCCCCCACCTACCTTCCCCCCCTCCCCCCCCCCCCCTCCCCCCGCCCCCCCCCCCCCCCCCCCCCCCCCCCCCACCCCCCCCCCCCCCACCCCCCCCCCCCCACCCCCCTCCCCCCCCCCCCCCCCATCCCCAGAAATAGCACGAACAGAATTGCCCAGTCAGTCAGTTTGATCGATTCTCTTCGCTGGATTTTCTCGGACCCGCGAGATTGAGTACAGCGACCCACGGTAGGTAACCGAGATTACTTGCTTGAACGTAGCCTAAGGAGTTGTTTCCCAGTTAGTACACATCCGTTGATCAAAGCTCGCAGTGTGGAGAACACCAATGTCTAGTCTATTCTTCCAAGTTGGCTGAAAGCTAACAGATTTGGGACGGGTCACGAAGCCCGAATATACAGTGATATTCAAAGTTTTTTTTAAAGTTAGTTCAAGGAGACCAGATGAAATATCAAAAAATAAAAAATAAACAAATAAAACAAACGAAACAAGGACGAAGTTTTAAATAATCTCGAGTCTAATCTAGCAGTGTTCCCGGTTAAACATCCACTTCATCACCACTATACACAAATTGTGTGTCGTCTTAAAGGGTTAAAGGTCAAAAAAGAAATCTTTCAAAATGTATGTCCTCATACATCAAAAATAGTACCGTCCTTGGTGGGAGAGGCTTTCAGCCTTCTTATCTTTCCTTTTTTCTAAATTCTTTCCTTTTTCTTTTCTTTTTTTATGTTTTTTTGTTCGGTTGATTAGGTTTTTGTGTTGTTGTTGTTGTTGTTGGTGGTGGTGGTGTGGTGGTGGTGGTGGTGGTGGTTTTTATTTGTTTTGTTT
>JADBJO010019373.1:25000-27500 GCA_016801955.1 Conus betulinus | reverse complement strand
CGAGCTCTGCCTTGGGACACAAGCGTGTGAGCAACCCGGCCCATGAGCACGACCAGCTATGGGCATACGAGCAACTTGGTGTACGAGCATGAGCAGCTATAAACATGTGCTCGAGTCATTTGGCCTCTTAGCACGGGAAACGTGGCCGATTTAAGCATAGATCTTTAAACACAAGTAACCATAGGTCTTTGAGCAATAGCTATGAAAAACCTTTGAGCACGAACAGCCAAAGGCCTTCATGCACATGCGACCATGGGACTTTAAGCGATAACAACAGACCATTGAGCAATAGCAACTGTAGGCCTTTTTGCAACACCTATGAGCAACAGATATTAAAGGCCCTCAAACTCAAACTCGAATAACCATAGGCCTTTGAGTAATACCTGTTTTGAAAAGCCTTCAAACAAGAACAACATCAGGCCTCCATACACAAGCAACCGTAGGCTTTTGAAATAGCAAGAACTGCAGACCTTCTATGAAGACCAATTGGCCTACGACCACTGCAGTTATAGATTGAACACAAGCAATTATAGGCCTTCAAGCACGAGCACTTATAGGCCTTCGAGCACGATCAGATAAAGACTTCGAGTATGAGCAACTTGGCTCTGCAGGTACAGGCCTCCACACACACTGACAACTACAAGGCTACAAGGGACGATCAACTGTAGGACTACGAGCGCGGTTAATAAAGGAAATCCTCAACAAGCACAAGTAGCAAAAGACTTACAAGCACGAGCAACAATAGGCTTCAAGCACGAGCAACAATAGCACGAGCATCGATAGAGTTACAACCACGGGCAACAGTAGGCTTCAAGCACGAGCAACAATAGGCTTACAAGCACTAACAACGATGGGCTTACAAGGACAAACAACAGAAGATTACAAGCATGAGCAAGAATACAGACTTCAAGCACGAGCAAACACAGGACAGGCTTCAAGCACAACCAACAATAAGCTCCGGAACTCGAGCAGGAACACAGGCTTCAAGCACGAGAAACAATAGGCTTAGGAACTCGAGCAGCAATAGGCTTCAAGCACAAAAAAAAAACTTGGTAGGCTTAGGAATTATTAAGCGTAAACGAGTAGGCTTCAAGCACGAAAGAAAACTTGTAGGACTTAGGAACTCGAGCAGCAATAGGCTTCAAGCACAAGAAAAGTAGGCTTAGGAACTTGAGCAGCAGTAGGCTTCAAGAAACAATAGGCTTACAAGTTCGGACGACAATAGGCTTCAAGCACGAGCAAGCATAAGGCTTTGACCACAAGTAACTACAGCTCTAAGAGTACACACAAAAGGTGGTCTGCGAGCATGAGCAATATAGGCCTTCAAACACAAGCAGCTATAGGCCCACCAGCTCAAACAAACTCCAGGCCTTCAAATATGAGCAGTTACAGGCCCACACAACAACAAACTAGTTTGGGGTCAACGAGCACAAGCATCTAAAGGCCTAGAAGCAAAAGCAGCTACAGGCCTACTATAAGCTTCAATCATGAGCAGCTTTAAGCCTACGACCACGAACAGCAACAGGCATTCGAGCACGAGCAGGTGCAGGCCTTCAAGCAACACTAAACTGGCCCAAGAGCAGGAGCAGCAGCTGTAGGCCGATAAGAACGAACAACTACAGGTTTTCGAGAACGAGCAAACTGTCTCCAAACACGAGTAGTTTGGCCAAGTAAACTTCAAAGCCTACCACCAAGAACCACTAATCATTGGCCTACGACCAGGGGCAGCTTGACCACGAACACACACAGCCCGAGGAGCAAAGCGATAGTCTGCAAGCCAGACTTTTTTTTTGTGTCTAGAACAAAGCACAGTGGTTACCGTCCTTTAGAGACGACTGGGAGAGTGTGTGTTCGACTCTGATGCGGAGCTAAAACATTATAGGGTTTCTTCGTTGTTGTTGTTGTTGTTGTTGTTGTTCTTCTTCTTCTTCTTCTTCTTCTTCTTCTTCTTCTCTTCTCGTTCTTGTTCTTGATCTTGTTGTTCAGATCAACGACCGCTATGCCAACCCAGAACAGGGGAAAGTATAACACATAGCAAAGACAGGGGTGGCACAAATGATGACTGCTGTCCAATCCATGGATTCACTTGTGGTAAAGTCCTGAACAGTGCAGTTCGTGTTTTATTTCTCGAGGCTGGCTCATTCTAGATTTGATAACGAAAGGAAATGTGCAGTGCACCCCCTTTACACAGCAATCAAAATAGTTGTAGTTGTTATCCCTATCCTCACCACTCTTAAAACGAAAAAGAAAAAAAAAAAAAGAGAGGAAAAATCCCGAAAAAAAAGGAAATGGATTTTTCTAACGGAAGCGGTGGCTATTCGTATAACATTTTCTAACGATACCATCTGACTAATCACGAAACAGGAAAATGTTGTGCAATCGCTAACCAACTACTGATAAGACATTGTGATGAAAACACTAGGTACTCACTAAAATCAACATTTAATTGCGGGGTACTAACGATTTAAGTCGTTGGAAAAAAAACATTTATTGAACTACT
>JADBJO010019373.1:7500-15000 GCA_016801955.1 Conus betulinus | reverse complement strand
GGACAGTACAAAGAACGAAGAGAGACTTACCTGGTGTACATGTCTGACGGCCATTCTTCACACCACATGTACACCAGATAAGTTTCTCTTCGTTCTTTGTTTGTACTGTCCTAAATGTTAAATGTGATCTGTTTTTTTTGCCTGAAGAAGACCCAAGAGGTCGAAATGCATCGTGTATTGTCCTGTGCTTTGTCAATGTCCTTGGCGTTAACTAAACCCCTCTCTTTCTAAATTTTGCAAGAGTTTTGGTTTTAAAACTGGGATGCATGAAAGCTTGGTTCATTCAACATGATTTCATCAAAACACGCACCTGCCTACGTGGCACCTGTAGTGCCCTAGGGATGTGTTGAGGATGGTGGAAAAAAAAAAAAACAGTCTCTCTCGTGGCATCATTCACCATCATTGTCTGTAGTACCACTTTTTGACAAACACGTGTGTCTGCGATGGTTGGTTATGCGTAGTGGGCATGTTTGGTGGTGTATTCAATTTCCCCAATTGCAGGCAGAACAGGATCTTGCCATTAAATTGTTTCTACAACTCCAAAGACAGTCTGTCTGTCGGCCTGGCTACGTACACAATGACTCTTTTTCCTTTTAACTAGCTTTGACAACATGTATTCTAAACCTGCGCAAAGTGAAGGAGGACAACTGGTACAAAACTATCAACAGCGGAGTTGCCAGTTCCGCCACTCTTAGAATTCTTATATACGGGAGTCAAGAAGGGTGATTTCTTCGTGGGCAGTTCCGTCATGTTTGCCACAAGTAAACAGGTGTGAGAACCGTCAGTAATATGTGTGATCAGCCGAACTTCAAAGTATGTTTTTTTCTTGTATCGCTTGAGTAGTCAACGGCTGCATTATGTAAATTCAACGATCGCATGCTTCTAGCGCGAACCGAACATGGCGTTTCACATCCTAGCGCCTCGCTTGGACCAGGCCAAAGAAGTGGAGGGGAAAGGAGCGGAAACCATCTCGTTTTCCCACCAGTCGCCTTTGTAGGCCACCCGTTCCTTCACGCAGGATTCTAACTTCTTCCGGGGACTAGAATTGTTCAGTCGGCCGGACTGCCCTCTCAGGTAAACCACATATACCAAAGTGTTGTTGTCCACTATTCAGTGAGACGGCCTACTGCCTGCACTTAGGCTAAGCCCGCAAGCCATGCACTGTGTGTGTATGTCCTTCAAATTTGGTGACTTGATGCTATCACCTGTGTGATGAAAAGAGAGTCAACCAGTAAACATGAGGCGAACACAATGCCGATCAATCCAACAGGAGGAAGATTAATGCCCTCAGTATGTGCAATGAAACTCCAACCAGTGAAAACCCAGACACTTTTCTTGTCCCTTCTGTTTGGCACAAGCCAAGAAAACTGCCCTCATTTTTTTTTCAAAGATCTGCAACAACGTAGCTACGTACAAAACTCAACGCGATTTTAATGGCGTCGGTTTACTGGCCACTCCTCGATTAACACAGTTTGTCCAAGCTTCCAAAGATCTTTGAACACTTTTGCAAGGGGACCACCAAAAAAAAAAAACCTCCCGTTAAAGACACTGGTATTGTAAATGTAGGTGTTTTCAAGAAGCAGTTTTAAAGCTGATATACTTCCAAATCTGCGATAAAGAAAATGCTATTCTACCTGAGACATTTCAAAACTTCAATCTTTCAAAAGGAACTTGCAGTCACTGCTTAAATTTTATTCCAAAGGCATTGTGTCTCCAAAAATCGCTCTCAAAGCACTATCCTGATGAAAACACAACTCCTCGAAAACCGTTCCTGGAGGCATTTCTTTTAAAGGGCGATACCAAAGCATGCTCCTCGCAAGACGCTTCTAAATACACAAGCTGTCGAAGTAAACAACCATCATAAACGAATATCTGTCCTTAAGGTCGTGCCCTTTCCCAACATTCCCTCTTAACTCACAACATTCCTAGATGCTTCTGAAGGACTGCTTTGTCACTACCTTTCCGCAAATATCTCTGAAACCGCTAATCATAAGAATCGCTCCAAATGCACCATTATTCTAATGGCACTTCACAAAGGCTCCATAAACGCTCCTAAAAGCCTTCTCACGTACTTTCAAAAGTGGATCTCTCTCTGAATGCGTTTTTTTTTTTTTTACCCCGTCACGTAAGCTATTAAAGGCAGATCAGACTGTAGAGTTGTTTTTGCTAAACGCCATTTAAATGTCATTGTCCATATACTCACTTAGACCCCGTTTAAAACTGTTTACATTTTCTTTCACTGAACAATTCTCCCATATTCATTCATTTGCGTAGTTTTTTCACCCCCATCCCTCACGCACCCCAACCTCTCTCTCTCTCTCTCTCTCTCTCTGATAGATAGATAGATACCTGTTTCCATTAACTGAGCAAACCCACCTTATTTTTTACGCTTTGATAACACACATATACACACATGCGCGCAAGCTTGCGCGCGCTACTGCGACAGACATGAAGGGATCAATATCAAACACAACATGCCCAGTGGTCCACCATTCCCACTCCCCACTCCCACAACTCCTCTCATAGCCCCCCCCCCCCCCCCCCCCCCCAACCCGCGCTCCCCTCCTTCCACACCCCTAGGCCATCACTCACTCACACACACCTCCACACACCCCGCCACTTCCCACCAGTCCTCAGTCAGTCAACAAGTACAGTGCCCGACCACTTGCTGTGGAGCCAGACTGACTGTGAGTGACGACTGAGTGATTCCACTTGCCCCTCAGCGTGTCTGCCCCGCCCCGCTGTTCACGTCCGGCAATGACCGCCCCCCCCCCCCCCCCCCACCCCCTTTCCTGGACATCATGTGCCATTCTTACCTCTTTGCCTCGTCAGGTGAGCTTCAGCTTCTAACAGGATTTGTGAGTTTTTATGGTTTTTTTTTTATTTCAAAGGTTGACAGGGTGTTTTCTTCATTTCTTTTCCTCGTGCTCACTTCGATCGTGCCAGAATAGCAGTTCGATTTTTTTTGGTGAGTGTGCGTGTGCGTGTCCCATACGAACTGCCAGTGTTTTGCTTTTCAATCAGTTCTACAGTGCGAAAATGGTGTTGCTTCTCACTCTGGTATTGATCGTTTCATGGTGTGTTTGTGTGTGTGTGTGTGTGTCTGTGTGTGGGGTGGAGGGTGCGGGTGGAAGTGTGGGTTTGTGGGTGGGTGGGTGGGAGTGCGTGCAAGCGCACTTGTGTGTATGTGTGTGTGTGTGTTGGTGTGCTAGTGTGTGTGTGTGTGTGTGTGTGTGTGTGTGTCAGCGCGCATGCGCTCGCGCCTCTGTGTGGTGGGCGTGAGTGTGATTGTTACAAGACTTTTGTGAGTTTCCCGTGATGACAGTTCTGGGTTTTGTTGTGTTGTTGTTGTTGTTTGTTTGTTTGTTTGTTTTTTTTGTTTTGCTTTGTTTTTGTTTTGTTTTGTTTTTGCTGTTTTTTCCTTCTTGCCTCTCGCTTCTATCGAGGAATGTTGTTTATCATGAGCGTAATTCATTTAAAACGACAGATCTGTATTTTGACGATTTGGGGTGTTTTGCTGTGCCATAAACAGTTTATAAGCCATTGATTCATATGTGTTATGCGCCAAAAAAACCGTTTGTCACGCTGTCCTTCAAAGTGATCTGAGCTTTGTTTGTTTTCGGATTTTCTTTATAATTGTTTCTTACAGACCTTCAGGAAGACAGACTCGGCTATTTGGCTTTTTCTTATACGCTGATAAATGCAAGTCAAACTGTCTTGTTAAATGACCTATTACTCGAACGTCGGGTCAGCAGGCTAGAGGATGGAAGAGGGACGGGGGGCGAAAAGCTTTAAACACCCCTACCACCCCACACACATCCCAAACCACCCCTTCGTGTGCATTTTGAGTATCACTATTTGCTTTTTTTTTTTAAGTCGTCATAGAAACTCGCCATCAGCAAACATTGTGAGTGAGTGTGTGTGTGTGTGTGTGTGTGTGTGTGTGTGTGTGTGTGTGTGTGTTGGGGGAGGTGGGGGGGGGGGGGGGCGTGGGCGGGGGTAAGTTGAGTAACTTATGGTTATGTAATCTCATCCTTTTCTTGTAAGAAGCAATTTTTAATTTCCTGCTCTGAATATCGTCTTGGCTGCCCTTTTGAAAGGTTGTTCAGTGTGTGGTCTACATATTTTCATTTTCAACCACTGTTCAAGATTTATTTTGGCTTACAAAGATACGTTTCTGCCAACACCCTGTGATAGTGATTCGGCTACCAATCGTTTATATCATAGTATACTAGTCGTACTTATTTTTCTCTCCTTTCATTCCCACAAGATTGTGTACTTTTTTTTTTCCATATGTCTGTGTATGAAAACAAACGTGCCAAACTTTATCACTGTAAGGTGGAATTCTACAGCATTTAAATTAATGCAAACTTGGCCCTTCTAGAATAATTCTGCGTAAAAGTACGCGCATCAGTCCTGACCGGAAGCCATAAATATCCAAAATCATGTGCCCTTCATTATTTCAGTGTTGCGAGACATCCGAGAAAGTGCTAACCGGAATGTATATAGAGAACATGTTTTAGATCATTTGAAAATAAAATGTCCTCATTTCCCCAAAGAGAAATCAAAGACGAATTTTAAACAGGGTCAGAGGTTGAGATAAATAAAACTTCAACGATTAACATCATGTCTTCGATCTTCCAAATGGTCTCAAATATGGTATATTGACTGGGTCATACGTGTAGATTTTAAATATTCAGAATAAATCACTTTAAGTGCTTTCAATGTTCATGATCGATTTGGGGAAAAGCATTCCCCAGAACCAGTAGTATACGTCTAGTTGTTCACTAACGTATGCATCTATGTGTTTACTAAACGATGGTTTCTTCACCAGCATATAAGATGTTTCCGCTCACATAGCTGCCGCAGTTTGTTTCTGTACATCTTGTCTGTCCCCTTAGAGAACTGCTGTGGTCAGTGGGTGAAGATAATTTTGGAAGTGGCCATCTTCCACGTGAAATAAAATCAACAGAATAAACTGAAGCTGTGAAAAATGTAAGTCAAAATATGTTACCAAAATTCCCATATAAATCTGTTGACTTTTTTTTTTTTTTAATCAGAATGTTGTAATGGCATTCAACATTGAAGGTACTGAACATGAAGTATTAACATTTTCTGCTCTAACTTCCACGAGAACTTTTCAAAAGCACTATATGTCATTCCAACATGTAAATAAGTTACGTAACATAAACATGGTGGAGCTTTATGGTGGTCAAAAAGACCGTGAGCAAGCTGTTGCTCCAGAAAAAAAAACATTGATAATATGGCTGAACAGAAAAAGCAGAAAACAAAACGGAATGACAAAGCAAGAGAGACGAGAGAGAGAGAGGAGAGAGAGAGAGAGAGAGAGAGAGAGAGAGAGAGAGAGAGAGAGAGCGAGAGAGAGAGAGAATATATAAATGGGCTGATTAGCGATCAGTAACTGACTGGTACCGACGTGTGGTCTGATCGATCTCCGTCATTTCCAGCCAGGATGCCACACGCCACAATGAGGATTTTGTGCTAAAAGACTATAGAACCGTGTAAGCGTTTTTGAAGCCTACCATAACTTAGAGCCAGCATTTAACGTTAAACTGATAATTGATCCAAAAAAAAAAAAAAAAATCCTCACCAATTATTTTTCCCTTGTCTGGGGGGATTTTTCACTGATGAAATCACAATTAGTCGGCAACAAAGGCATTTCAGGCCTTGGCACTCACCCGTCACCCTATTTTTGCGCCACGGGGTTCCCCCAAATAGTCCCATTCCTTTGAGTTTAATCTATCTGCTTGGAGCACCTGATCTGTGCCTCAATGGCCGTATGAAAGATGAGGAGAATCAACTTTCCGACATAATAAAAATTCTCTAAGCAATGTAACTGCGCCAGTCTGTAAATACTCTACTCCTTAAGCAAGACCTTGGCGCATTAATGTTTGGTGTGCAGCCATCAGAACGAGCCAGCCAAGGGGTTAGTGGGCGATGCCTTCGACATGTGTACGCTGTTCGCAGAGGGGGGGGGGGGGGGGGGGGGGGGGGGGTATGCAGGGGGGGGGGGGGGGGGGGGGCGAGGGGACTAGGGTCTCACATCCCTGCAATTGTTCTGGTCTCAAATCACGCAAATGTTTGCGTGTGGGGCAAGGGGCGAGGCGGGTGGGGTTGCACGTGAATGCGAAGAAGGGGGGGGGGAGGGGGGGGGGGGAGGTGGGGGGGGAGGGCAGTAAGAGGAAGAGGAAAGGGGAAAGGAGGAAAGGGAGGAGTATAGGGAGGACATGAGGGAGGGCGGAGAGAGGCCATGTGAAGAGAGAGGGGGCGAGGGAGGGGAGGCGGATGTTTGTTTGTGCTGGAGAAATACGGAGGATACCGAAGGGCCTGTGTGCAGAAGGGCTATTTGTATTACGCCAGAGTTTTATTGTTTTGCATTGCACCGCATTGTATGGTGTTGTACTGTGTTAGATGCATTGTATTATACAGATGGGGGGAAGGATGGTGGTGAGAAGGTGGAGCAGTAAGGTGTATGGTTGTTTGTTTGGGCGGACATTGAGTACATGCCAGAGGGCGAGTGTGCAGGAGGCGTATTTGTATTGCGTTTGTGTTGTGTGTTGTATTGTATTGCATTGCATAGCATTGTGTTGTACGGTGTTGTATGGCTTTGTTCTGTATCATATTGTATTGCCTGGTACTGCACATTTTGTATTGTGTTGCATTGTGTTCCATCGTATGATACTGAACTGTCTTGTTTTTATCGCATTGCATTATATTGCATCCTAGTGCAATGTATAGAACTGAACTCCATTGTATTGTATTCTATTGCACTTTATTGCATTTTATCGATGTGTAAGTATTATATTGTACTGTACTGTACTGTACTGTACTGTACTCTATTGTGTGTACTGCAGCGTAGAATATCAGGGTCACACAGATTTCTCTGTGTGAAATGAAAGTGAAAACACGTCGCCATTGTTCAGCGCCACACACACACACACACACACACACACACACACACACACACACACACACACACACACACACACACACACACACATAAACACACGCGCGTGCGCACGCACGCGCACGAATACACACACTTAAAAACACATACACACATATGCGCGCGCATTTTAGCTCACGCACACACACGCGCACGCACACGCACACATTTTAGCTCTCTCTCTCTCTCTCACACACACATACACACACACCACACACACACACACACACACACACACACACACACACACACACACACAAGTATGCGCGTGCACGCACGCACGCGCGCACATACACAATACACGCGCGCGCTCACGCATGCATTTATGCATGCATGGTGCCACTCGCTCGCTCGCGCGGCGCGCGCGCGCGCACACACACACACGCACACACACTTACTCATATCACATCGCATATTACACACACACACACACACACACACACACACACACACACACACACACACAGAGAGAGAGAGAGAGAGAGAGAGAGAGAGAGAGAGAGAGAGAGAGAGAGAGAGAGAGATACACGCGC
>JADBJO010019373.1:0-2500 GCA_016801955.1 Conus betulinus | reverse complement strand
AGCGCAAAGTTTCAGTGGCTAGTCATGCGTAGTTAGTTGTAGGTCGCGCATAATCCCTTACCAGGGCAAGGGCCGGATGAAAAAAAAAGAAGCATGCATTAGACTATCTGTGACCCCTGGAAATAAATATTATCAATGAATGCAGCAATCAGTCTCTCCCCATTTGTTGATTTACTTCTATTAACATGTGCATTTCGCACGTGATTGGTCAAATACTATAACCTGTAATGTGGCTATCAAATACTTTCTGCGCCCTTCACCTGTCACACACGGGCACACGGGGGGGGGGGGGGGGGGGGGGGGGGATTTCGTGTGGCCGAATGCAGGGCAGGCCATTTTTCATTCGTTCCATGCGGTGAGTCTGACAGGGGAAGTAATTTGATAACACTGCGTTGACCTGACGCCAACATAGCACGCCGCACGCAAAAGCCAGCATTGCCTATGAGGGCCGTTCCGGTAGATTCGAAGTAGGTCTGCGTGTAAGGTGAGGCTCAGAGGATGAAGGGGTGAGGACTGGAAGGAGAAGGGAACGTCAAGACTATGTGGGCAAGCTTTCTGTTCATTCTGTTATCAGACATGAGATAAATGCCTATGAAGTTGTTAGTTTAAACCTCAGACCAAAAACGAAAACAACAACAACACCACCCTAAACAACAACACACTAATATTCATTTACGCACGCATACCGTACGCAAACACGTACGTGAACAAACATATATGCTGAAGTATACACAACATCAGCGGCAGATTAGGAAGATGGGGTGGGGTGCAGGTGTATAAGGGGATGCGACCCTGTCTATTTCGCTTGTCTCGGGCCTTGTTTCATAAAACCGAAAAAGAAATCTGATTGTGCCTCTCTGAGAGAGAGAGAGAGAGAGAGAGAGAGAGAGAGGAGAGAGAGAGAGAGAGAGAGAGAAAGAGAGAGAGAGAGAGAGAGGGACAGACAAAGTCATAGGAAAACAGCGCAGGTGGCAGCTTTTCTCGATTTGCTCATTTATTGGCCTCTCCCCTCTCCCTGCACCCCTTTCCTTTCTGTCCCCGCCCGGTCATTAAGTTTTATTCGTGGTGGGTGACCATGGCCCCATCCTTACCGGTGTCATCAGTTTTTTTTTTCTTTTTTCCCACCAACACGAACACCTCATCTACCACCCTCCCACGACTCTCACCCGCCAGTCCCACCTCTCTGTAGTGATCAGCCAGAGAGAGAGAAGAGAGAGAGAGAGAGAGAGAGAGAGAAGAGAGAGAGAGAGAGAGAGATCAGGTGTCGTTTCATGGTTTTTAGTGTGTCGGTTTAGGGATCTTATGCTGTCATAAACTGTCAGTGCCAAACTCTCTCTCTCTCTTTCTCTCTCTCTCTCACACACACACACACACACACGCACACACACAGCGCGCGCATGACAGACACAGACACACGAACACGCACGCACACACACACACACACACACACACACACATACGTACGCGTGCGCGCGCGCGCACGCCTATGCGCTTCAAACACCTGCTGTTGTTCCATCGCTGAAGTTCGTCAGAAAGTTTTCATATTTTCTTGCGGCTCACGAAGCAATCCTTCATTCATTCATTCCATTTAAAAACAAACAGAAATAGGGGTGTGTGTTTTGTTGAGTTCCTGCTGGCTAAGCGCAGCGCAGGGGGGTGGAGGAAGTGAGATAAGTCTCGTGTGGAACGAGAGCAGGCAGCGGCAGACGACACACCGCGCCCATTGGTGACACGCACACAGCTGGCCGACTTATCTCTCTCATCGGGGGCCACGGAGGCGTGTTGGGGCACTGTTCTCACTCTTCTACAGGACACGAACTGTGCAAACTGTGCAACATGTGAGGAGTTAGCGAGGGAATTGTGTGCTGTTTGTGATCGACTAGGAACTTGGCTCAAGATTTTTTTCTCTTTGAAACTGGCTTTCTTGATGTGTTTTGAGGCAGGAGAGTGTCGTAGTGTATGACGAATATTAGAGAGAAACGTAGTATACTAGTAATGGACATCTTCTTAGAATAACTTTTCAAATTAAAAAGTGCAAGCTGTACTCGCAGGCTCGTTGGTGTACCATAAGTGTGTGCTTCACAAAAAATCATCGGAAGTTCTGACATTCCAGCATTGGCTTCGTGTGAGACTCGGGACTGGAGATCCGTTGTTAGATTTAAACGGAGCTGAACACTTCATTCTCTTGCAGGATAAGCAAACTTGTTTCACAAACACATCGGGTATGAAGCGATTGTTTGGTTAAATTTGAAATAAGAGATTTTGTGTAATACTTTGTATTTAGACGTAGGCACGGGTATTAATGGGGTTAGTCTGTGGAGTAGATAAACTGATTTATAGCGTGGGACAAGAAAATGCTAAACGCAGTTGCCATAGTAACTAGACAACTGAACTGACTTAATGAGAAACTATTGGCTGAATCTTAGCTGTTAGCCTACGAACGATGAAGAAGCAAAAATTCGGCCTGAAACTGGAATAGTGATTGCTCTGTCAGTACTGA
>JADBJO010019372.1:12884-33390 GCA_016801955.1 Conus betulinus | reverse complement strand
ACAAAAATGAAGAAGAGAATTTATTAGTTACTGACGTTTCGCCTTCATTTAGATTCAAAATATTCAATCATCTAAAAATTTTCACTGATGGCTCTGCAAGCTTTAGAATTCATTTGTGATCTACCATATTCTATTTATAACATCTTACTATGTGTTGATTCAAAATCAGTTTTACAAACGCTCAAGCAAAATAGCTGCAACAGTCGTAACGATATTGTCTTTGAAATTAAGTATTTAATTCATCGTATTGCTATAAAA
This sequence comes from Conus betulinus, assembly GCA_016801955.1. Taxonomy (NCBI): domain Eukaryota; kingdom Metazoa; phylum Mollusca; class Gastropoda; order Neogastropoda; family Conidae; genus Conus; species Conus betulinus. Next base: position 33,132 of record JADBJO010019372.1, on the reverse strand, counting down.
GGTATTGGTATTGACTTTTGCTGGGTGCCATCTCATTCTGGGCTCTTTTGGAATGAGGTTGCTGATAGAGCTGCTAAACGAGGAGCTTTCAATAACTCTGACACAGTTTCAAATGAGAAATTAGCATTATCAACAGATGAAATGTACTCCCTGTTGGAAAAATCCACTTGTACTTGTCCATCTGCTTCTAGATCTAAGGTCTTGACATATAGTAGACCTATAATTAGTTTACTGTACACAAAATACGACTAAACTCGTGGAAAGCTAAGTACGCAAAAGTTAATTGTATTTGCAATCTTAAACTGTCAATTCATCACTTACTATTAGAATGCCCAATTTTGCTCGCTAGATACCGAATGAATAATATGGAGTTTTTTCTGAAGTATGATAACACAAGGGACGTTTTGAATGATGAAGAAATTGACATTATCTTAATTGCAAAAGTTATTCTATCCACACCTATTGGAAGATTACTTTGAAGTTTGAGACAGAGAGAGAAAGGGGGGGGGGGGGGGAGAGAGAGACAGAGAGAGAGAGAGAGAGAGAGAGAGATTGATAGACAGGCAGACAGAGAATGAACCCAAAATATCTGTCTGTGCACAGAATACGAAGCCCCTTGCTCCTGCAGTATGTTTCTGGATCAAACCAAAGCCTTACAACAGGGCCAGAACGCAATTGTAAACCACGTGAAGGACAACCGCAAAGAGATCAACAAGAAGATCGAAGACTCCACAAACCTTATCCAATACGACATTGCAGAGGTTAAGGACGGTCAGACTATGATCAAGGGACAGATTGCAAGATGCCAAGAGGTCGTCTTGACTAACATCAGCGTCGTCCAGGAGAACCAGGCTGACATGAAAAAATCACAGGGGACCTTCAGAAGTTCATTGAGGAAGAACTGGCCAAAATCCAGAACAACCAAGCGGTCATTCTGGAGAACGTTCAAAGCAACAGACATGTCATTGTGGAGGAGGTGGACAATCAGCACAAAGCCATCCAGAATGTGATCCTGAGTACTTCAGCTTATGTCCTCAAAGCAATCCATGAGCTCCAGCATGATGTGAAGAAGCTGAACAGGAACGTGGGGGATCTGTATAAGAAAGTGACATCCTGCTGTGAGAATCCAAGGAAAAGAGAAAACAGGAAACACGAGGAGTATGATGGTAGATAGATCCGAGCACCTGAAAGCACACTGACCATGGCAGACAGCCAGTGCCGAATGACGACTGGAAAAATTAGCATTATCTCCTACATAAAATAAAGGGGACTTGCCATCTTCTCTCTTCATTAACTGCAGCACTGCATTTGAATTATCTCACTAAGCTCCATGACAGGGCTTCACTGATTTAGGACCCAGTGATCTGCAGAAATTAAAACAAAGCATCAGTTGAGTCCACATCTGTATTATGAGTGAGAGAGAGAGAGAGAGAGAGTGTGTGTGTGTGTGTGTGTGTGTACGTGCCCACAAGTATATGTATAAGTGTATATGTGTGTAGACTATGTGCACATACCCAAGCCAAGGCACCACGCTTTAGATGTATCAGATGTCCCATATACTTTCAATTATCACGTTCATCATCATTATTATGATCACGATCATCATCATCATACTCATCATCATTATCCAGAGAGGCGATGCTACTGACACATCGCCCATCACGTCCTGTTTCTTCGTTCTCCCACCTGAGTGGTATTTAGTTTACATCAAGAACTTTCCCACTGGCCTTAGCTGGTTGCCCGGTATGGTCATGCAAAAGGCCAGGCACTATTGTATGTGATCCGTCTACCTGATGATCGTTCCCTGAAGCGACATGTCAGTCACGTACTGCCTCAGGCCAATGAGTCTAGTCAGCCTGAGGATCCAGAGACAGGGACTCTTTTTGATGACCAGGCTGTACCTGGTGGGGCCGTCGTCTCCTTTGGTGGCTACTTCCCGGTCTTCAGGTGAACCTGGAGCTGGTCCAGTCACAGTCACTGCTGATGTTCCACTCAGTCCAAAACCACCTGAACTGGGAGGACCATGTTCCATCCACCCCGAGAGTGTTCGCCCCAGCCATGAGAGAGGATCGTGATGTTCCATCCACGACATCGCTGATGAGACTGGGTCCTACTCCGAGGTCTGAGGGTCGAACCACACGTCAGTGAAGATCGCCTGGGTGCTTCAAAGATTTTGTGCTAAATTTGTTCCGATAGGCATTCCAGAAGAGAATTCTCACCTTGCTAATCTTGATTTTTTTTTTTCTCAGTTTTGTTGCAAATTTCCAGTGGACATTTCAGTCTGTTTTATGTGGATAAATTTGATTGGAATATGAAAGGACTATAAGAGGGCAAAAGAGATGGTTCAACGGTGAGAAATTATGATTGGACTAAGAAAGGGCTATTAGAGGGGGAAAGAGACGGTAATGAGAAATAAGCCAAACAGCTGAAGCCATTGATACTAATGAAAGGAATAAACTATAATTTTGCCAATCATTTTAAGTTTTTAGGAAGTTTTTGAGAAAGAAAGAAAAGAAGTTATCCTTTGTTATAGTAACTGTTGTGTTAGAAAACTTAAAGGTTGGAATATGTAGTCAGATTTCGGTTGTATGCTTACTTATCCAGGGAATACAAGGGCATGCACTCTGGAGAACAGCAGAATATATACTGTTGGGTCCGAGTACTGTATGTTTCATCTTTTATGTGTTATTCTATTGCGTTAATTCAATGATAATAACAAATATTTAAAGAAAATAATAATACCGAGAGGATTATTAGCACTTTTAGAAATAATATGAAAATAGCAGTTGCACTGTCTATAGTGACTGTAAACCCCTCTCCTTTTTCTCCCGCTGTCCATAGAGACTCTATCAACACCACAACTACTGTCATCACATCATTACTAAAAGTGGTAGTAATCCTCTCCGTAGTATTATTTTTCAATAATTGTTATCATCATCTTCACTACTATCATGAGTATTATGATTTTTATTATTACTATTATCATTATTGTTGTTGTTTATCACTGTTATTTCAACTCGCATTGTCTCCTTCCTAGCAACCTCGTTTTCATTCCACATCCATTTAACGCCCAATTTGAGGAGATAAGATTGTTTCGTTCTTTGTTTTTTAACAGTCTTGAATGTTGTTTGGCTTGCCCGAGAAAGACAAAAAACCAAAGAGGTTGAAACGCGTCGTGCTTGTCTGTCTCTTTCGTTCGTCGGAACAGTATTTTTTCCATTTTAGCTTGCATGTGACAGTCATGACCATGTGTTATGCATTTTATAGACAAACGCGCTCTCGAATGGAAAAGAACGCTTTTGCTCGCCGCCAGAAAGCGTAAAGGAATCTAAAGCTGTTTCACTTAATAACTGCTAATACTTCCCCCTGCAATCAAACTGTTTTCTCTCCTACATAGATGTGGGATCCCTTCCTCGTTATTTGGAGCGCTGTACTTTTGCCATAGCTCCACTGTATCAAACAGAGCTGATCCGTGTATTATAACAGCATTGATTTGAAATCAGTTTTACACTGTTCCAGATTGAAAAAAGCGAGATGAAATTAATCTGCGTTTCTGATCTCTCAATCCACGCTTTTGGGAAATGCCGTTGTATTGCACAATGAGCAAAATCTCTTGATCTGCTGCTGAATCTGTATTCGGTTTGTGTCGTGTGTGGTGTTTAGGTTGTCGAAGAGATAACCCTATCAACTGAATTATGTTAACACAGTGAATGTGCCTCAGAGAGAGAGAGAGAGAGAGAGAGAGGGAGGGAGACAGAGAGAGAGAGAGACAGATTGATAGACAGGCAGACAGGCAGACAGAGAATGAACCCAAAATATCTGTCTGTGCACAGAGTACGAAGCACCATGCTCCTGCAGTGTGTTTCTGGATCAAGCCAAAGTCTTACAGCAGGGCCAGAACGCAAATCGTCAACCACGTGAAGGACAACCGCAAAGAGATCAACAGGAAGATCAAAGACTCCACAAACCTTATCCAATACGACATTGCAGAGGTCAAGGACGGTCAGACTATGATCAAGGGACAGATCGCAAGATGCCAAGAGGTCGTCTTGACTAACATCAGCGTTGTCCAGGAGAACCAGGCCGACATGAAAGAACATCACGGGGGACCTGCAGAAGTTCATTGAGGAAAGAGCTGGCCAAGATCCAGGACAACCAAGCGGTCATTCTGGAGAACGTTCAAAGCAACAGACATGTCATTGTGGAGGAGGTGGACAATCAGCACAAAGCCACCCAGAAGGTGATACTGAATACCTCAGCTTATGTCTTCAAAGCAATCCATGACCTCCAGCATGATGTGAAGAAGCTGAACAGGAATGTGGGGGATCTCCGTGAGAAACTGGGATCCTGCTGCAAGCAGCTAAGGCAAAGAGGAAAGGGAAAAAACTTTCTACATCGTCGTGATGGATAGATCTGAGGACGTAAAACCAGACTGACTATGGCAGACAACCACTGCCGAACCGAACGACGACGGGAAAATTAGCATTATCTCCTAGATAAAATAAAAGGGACATGCCGTCTTCTCTCTTCATTAACCACAGCACTGCATTTGAATTATCTCACTAAGCTCCATCACAGGGTTTCACTGATTTAGGACCCAGTGATCTGCAGAAATTAAAACAAAGGCATTATTTGAGTCTGCATCTGTATTATGAGCGGGAGTGTGTGTGTGTGTGTGTTTGTGTGTGTGTGCGCGTGTGCTTGTGTGTGTGTGTGTGTGTGTGTGTGTGTGTGTGTGTGTGTGTGTGTGTGTGTGTGTGCATGCATACTAGCGTGTGTGTGTGTGTGTGTGTGTGTGTGTGTGTGTGTGTGCGAGCCATGGATTCATGTTTTACACACACCAGAACACCTGTACACTTTCAAATCTCACATTCATTATCATTATTGTCATCGTCATCATCATAACACAGAACAAGAGAGGCAATGCTATTTGCCTGACAAGACGTAACTGCGCGCTGAACATGTATTACAATGTAGAAACAAAGAGGGATGGGAAGAGGCTTGTAGATTTAGTTCTACACACACACACACACACACACACACACACACACACACACACACACTGACTGACTGAAACCAATTTATTGTCAGATTAACTCAAAGTTGTACACACACACACACACACACACACACACACACACACACACACACACACACACACACACATTTTATTTAAAAAATCATTAGAACTTACATGTTTAGTGTTGTACCTAGCTGAAGTTTTACGACGATTCTCATTATATAAGCGCCCATCATTAGTCCAAATGCACGTTCAACACGATGATCGATAGAGCGAAAGAAGGAAGAGACAGTCCTGAATGTGATATTCATGACTAAGCTATGTGTTCTGCATTGCATTGTACGGGTGAATGCGCACTCAAAAGGAGAAGACTGTTCTTGTTCGTCTTATTTAGAAAAGGTAAAGGTATGTAAAGGCTATTTCACTTCGTAACTGCTAGTACTTCCCCCGGTTATAAAACTATTATCTCTCCTACATAGATGTGGGATCCCTTCCTCATATCTTGTGGAGCTCTGCACTTTTCCGGTAGCTCCACTGGATCAAACTGAACTGATCAAGGTATCGTAACACAACATTGGTTTGAAATCAGCTTTACAGTATTACTAGTTTAAAAGTGAAATGAAATTATCCGTGTTTCTGATCTGTCAATCCACGCTTTGGGGAAATGTCGTCGTATTGGGCGATGAGGAAAACCTCTTTATCTACTGCTGAAACTTTACTGTATGTTGTGGTGTGTGGTGCGTAGGTCGTAAAAGGAATAACCCTATCAACAAAATTTTTGTCAAGACAGTGAGTGTACCTCAGAGAGAGAGAGTAAGAGAGTGGGGAGGGAGAACATTACAAAATATATGCCCCTTTATTATGGAAGGAATTGAACATCGCATAACAGTTCAGTCACTACTAAGTTTTTGAGGGCTGGGGGCTTTAGGTTATGAGAGAAAGGGGGAGAAAAAGACAGAGAAAGAGAGGGGGAGACAGAGAAATAGAGAGAGTGAGAGACAGAGAGAGGGAGATTGATAGAAAGACAGACAGACAGACAGAGAGAGAGAGAGAGAGCCAATGAACCCCATCATGTTCCTTTGTGCACAGGGTATGAAGCCCCTTGCTCCTGCAGTGTGTTTGTGGGATCAAGCCAAAGTCTTACAGCAGGGCCAGAACGCAATCGTCAACCACGTGAAGGACAACCGCAAAGAGATCAACAAGAAGATCAAAGACTCCACAAACCTTATCCAATACGACATTGCAGAGGTCAAAGACGGTCAGACTATGATCAAGGGACAGATTGCAAGATGCCAAGAGGTCGTCTTGACTAACATCAGTGTTGTCCAGGAGAACCAGGCTGACATGAAGAACGTCACGTGGGACCTTCAGAAGTTCATTGAGGAAGAGCTGGCCAAAATCCAGGACAACCAAGCTGTCATTCTGGAGAACGTTCAACGCAACAGGCATATCATCATGGAAGAGTTTGGACAATCAACACAAAGCCACCCAGAAGGTGATACTGAGTACCTCAGCTTATGTCCTCAAAGCAATCCATGAGCTCCAGCATGATGTGAAGAAGCTGAACAGGAACGTGGGGGATATGTATAAGAAAGTGACATCCTGCTGTGAGAAGCCAAGGAAAAGAGGAAATAGGAAACACGAGGAGTACGATGATGGATAGATCCGAGAACTTGAAATCACACTGACCATGGCAGAAAACCACTGCCGAACGACGACGGGAAAATTAGCATTATCTCCTAGATGGAATAAAGGGAACATGCCATCTTCTCTCTTCATTAACCACAGCACTGCATTTGAATTATCCCACTAAGCTCCATCACAGGGCTTCACTGATTTAGGACCCAGTGATCTGCAGAAATTAAAACAAAGGCATCATTTGAGTCTGCATCTGCATTATGAGCGTGAGTGTGTGTGTGTGTGTGTGTGTGTGTGTGTGTGTGTGTGTGTGTGTGTGTGTGTGTAGACAATGTGCACACACCCAAGCCAAGGCACCACGCTTTTGCTGTATCAGATATCCCATATACTTTCAATTACCTACTTCATCATCATCATCATGATCACGATCATCATCATCATCATATTCATCATCATTATCCAGAGAGACGACGATGCTACTGACGCATCGCTCATCACGTCCCGTTTTTTCATTCCCCCACCTGAGTGGGATTTAGTCTATATATCAAGAACTTTTCCACTGGCCCTAAGTGATTGCCCAGTATGGTCATGCAAAAGACCAGGCAAGTATCGTATGTGATCCGTCTGCCTGATGGTCGTTCCCTGAAGCGACATGTCAATCATGTACTGCCTCAGGCCAATGAGTCTGGTCAGCCTGAGGATTCAGAGACAGAGACTCTTTTTGATGACCAGGCTGTACCTGGTGGGCCGTCGTCTCCTTTGGTGGCTACTTCCCGGTCCTCAGGTGAACCTGGAGCTGGTCCAGTCGCAGCCACTGCTGATGTTCCACTCAATCTGAGACCACCTGAACTGGGAGGACCATGTTCCATCCACCCCGAGAGTGTTCGCTCCAGCCATGAGAGAGGATTGTGATGTTCCATTCCCGACATCTCTGATGAGACTGGGTCCCACTCCGAGGTCTGAGGGTCGTTTCACACGTCAGTGAAGATCGCCCGGGTGCTTCAAAGACTTTGTGCTAAATTTGTTCCGATAGGCATTGCAGAAGAGAATTCTCACCTTGCTAATTTTGCTTTTCTTTTCTCAGTTTTGTGGCAGTTTTCCCATGGACGTTTCTGTGTGCTTTATGTGGATAAATTTGATTGGAATATGAAAGGACTATAAGAGGGGAGAGAGATGGTTTAACAGTGAGAAATTATGATTGGACTAAGAAAGGACTATTAGAGGGGGGGAAAGAGACGGTAGTGAGAAATAAGCCAAACAGCTGAAGCCATAGATACTAATGAAAGAAATAAATTTATAATTTTGTCAATCATTTTAAAGTTTTAAAGAAGTTTTTGAGAAAGAAAATCAAGTTATCCTTTGTTATAGTAACTGTTGTGTTAGAAAACGTAAAGGTTGGGATATGTAGTCAGTTTCCGTTGTATGCTTACTTATCCAGGGAATACAAGGGCATGCACTCTGGAGAACAGCAGAGAATATACTGTTGAGTCTGAGTACTGTATGTTTAATCTTTAATGTGCTATTCAATTGTGCTAATTCAATGATAATAACAAATATTTAAAGAAAATAATAATACAGAGAGGATTATTAGCACTTCTGTAAATGATATGACAATAGCAGTTGTCCTGTTTATAGTGACTGTTAACCCTCTCCTTTTTCTCCCACTGTCCATAGAGCCTCTATCAAAACCACAACTACTATCATCATATCATTACTAAAAGTGGTAGTAATCCTCTCTGTAGTAGTATTTTTCAATAATTGATATCATCATCTTCACTACTATCATGAGTATTATGATTCGTATTATTACTATTACTATCATTATTGTTGTCATCACTATTATTTCAACTCGCATTGTCTCCTTCCTAGCAGCCTCGTTTTCATTCCACATCCATTTAACGCCCAATTTGAGGAGATATAAGTGATTGTTCGTTCTTCGTTTTAACAGTCTTGAATGTTGTTTGGCTTGCCCGAGAAAGACAAAAAACCAAAGAGTTTGAAACGCGTCGTGCTTGTCTATCTCTTTCGTTCAACGGAACAGTAATTTTCCATTTTAGCTTGCATGTGACAGTCATGACCATATGTTATGCGTTTTATAGACAAACACGCACTCAAATGGAAAAGAAGCCTTTTGCTCGCCAGAAAGCGTAAAGGAATCTAAAGGCTGTTTCTCTTTATAACTGCTGATACTGTTTTCTGTTTTCTCTCCTACATAGATGCGGGATCCCTTCCTCGTTGTTTGGAGCGCTGTACTTTTCCCATAGCTCCACTGGATATACCAGAGCTGATCCGTGTATTATAACAGCATTGATTTTAAAATCAATTTTACACTGTTCCAGATTGAAAAAGCGAGATGAAATTAATCTACGTTTCTGATGTCTCAATCCACGCTTTTGGGAAATGCCGTTGTATTGCACAGTGAACAAAATCTCTTGATCTGCTGCTGAATCTGTGCTCGGTTTCGTCCTGTGTGGTTTTTTAGGTCGTCAAAGGGATAACCCTATCAACTGAATAATGTCAACACAGTGAATGTGTCTCAGAGAGAGAGAGAGAGAGAGAGAGAGAGAGAGAGAGAGAGAGAGAGAGAGAGAGAGAGAGAGACAGACAGACACACACACACACACACACACACACACACACACACACACACACACACACACACACACACACACAGAGAGAGAGAGAGAGGGGGGGGGGAGAGAGAGGGAGGGAGAAATACATGCCCCTTTATTATGGAAGGAATTGAATATCAATACCAGTTCAGTCACTACTAAGGTTTTGAGGGCTGAGGGCGTTAGGTTCTCTCTCTATGTGTGTGTGTGTGTGTGTGTGTGTGTGTGTGTGTGTGTGTGTGTGTGTGTGTGTGTGTGAGAGAGAGAGACAGACAGACAGACAGACAGACAGACAGAGACAGAGATAGATTGATAGACAGACAGACAGACAATGAACCCCAAAATGTCTGTGTACAGGGTATGAAGCACCTTGCCCCTGCAGTGTGTTTGTGGATCAAGCCAAAGTCTTACAGAAAGGCCAGAATGCAATCGTCAACCACGTGAAGGACAACCGCAAAGAGATCAACAAGAAGATTGAAAATTCACAAACCTTATCCAATACGACATTGCAGAGGTCAAAGACGGTCAGACTATGATCAAGGGACAGATCGCAAGATGCCAAGAGGTCGTCTTGACTAACATCAGCGTTGTCCAGGAGAACCAGGCCGACATGAAGAACATCACGGGGGACCTGCAGAAGTTCATTGAGGAAGAGCTGGCCAAGATCCAGGACAACCAAGCAGTCATTCTGGAGAACGTTCAAAGCAACAGACATGTCATTGTGGAGGAGGTGGACAATCAGCACAAAGCCACCCAGAAGGTGATACTGAATACTTCAGCTTATGTCTTCAAAGCAATCCGTGACCTCCAGCATGATGTGAAGAAGCTCAACAGGAATGTGGGGGATCTCCATGAGAAACTGGGATCCTGCTGCGAGCAGCTAAGGCAAAGAGGAAAGGGAAAAAGCTTTCTACATGGTCGTGGTGGATGGATCTGAGGACGTAAAACCAGACTGACCATGGCAGACAACAACTGCCGAACGACGACGGGAAAAAATTAGCATTATCTCCTAGATAAAACAAAGGGGGCATGCCGTCTTCTCTCTTCATTAACCACAGCACTGCATTTGAATTATCCCACTAAGCTCCGTCACAGGGTTTCACTGATTTAGGACCCAGTGATCTGCAGAAATTAAAACAAAGGCATCATTTGAGTCTGCATCTGTATTATGAGCGGGAGTGTGTGTGTGTGTGTGTGTGTGTGTGTGTGTGTGTGTGTGTGTGTGTTGTGTGTGTGTGTGTGCGTTCATGTGTGAGTGTGCATGCATACTAGCGTGTGTGTGTGTGTTTGCGTGTGTGTGCGCGCGCGCGCGCGCGCTCGCTCGCGCGCACGTGTGTGTGTGTGTGTGTGTGTGTGTGTGTGTGTGTGTGTGTGTGTGTGTGTGTGCGCGCGCGCGAGCCGTGGACTCGTGCTTTACACACACCTCAGCGATCAACGACTTCATTATTGAAAACAGTGTTGATATTTTTTGTCACGGAGTCTTGGTATCTCCTGTCCTCGTCCTCCCGCGGCAGCGGCATCGCTTTCGTCGTGCGTGACTCTCTGTGCTCCCACCTCACCTCCACCACCACCTTCCTATTCCAGCATTCCTCCTTTGAACTTGCCCATCTTTCTGTCACCCTACATCAGCACTGTCTTCAGCTTTTCTGCATCTACCGTCCTCTCCCCACAACCGAAAGAACAAAAACTCTCTGATGCTCTTTTCATTGAAGAGTTTCCGTCCTTCCTGGAACACTGCAATGCAATCAGTGGCTGTCCTGTCATCGTTGGTGACTTCAATGTTCATGTCAACGTCCCCACAGACTCCCTCGCGCTTCGATTCGCCAGTCTGCAGGACGATTTCGGTCTGCACCAGGCTGTCACCTTCCCGACTCACCAGAAAGGCCGCACCCTTGACCTTGTCATCAGCCGGCATGACGACAACGTGCTACATCCCACAGCCCCAGATTTCACTCTGGACTCTCCGACCACTACTGTGTTGTTGCCCAGCTCCGCCTCTCATGTCCTTCACGCCTTCCTGTGTACGTGGAGGCCAGAAAGATCGCTGCTGTCAACACCATCACCTTCCAGTCTGATCTTCGGGCCAGACTGGAGGCCTCTTCACACCTGTCAGCTGACCAGCTCCACCAGCTCCTGTCCAGTCTACTTGATCATCACGCCCCAGCCACCCGCCACCAGATCTCCAGCCGGCCTCCCTCACCCTGGTTCATCTCTGTCAGACCTCAGCTGCTGCAGACTAAGCGAGAACAGCGCCAGGCGGAGCGTTGCTGGCTCAAATCTGGACTACATGTTCATAAACAAATTTTTCGTTCTGCCAATAAGCTAGTTACCAACATTCTGGACAGTGCCAAATGCTGTTTTCACAGTGCCAAAATCCCTAGCCTGTAGTACATCCCAACAACTGTTTACTGTAACCAATACTCTACTTGGCAACCTAAAGTCCACACCACTGCCCTCTTCAATCCCTGCGACAGAACTCCCCCAGCGTTTCTCTGATTTCTTCTATAGTAAAATAGCCACTATTCGCCATAATCTGGACTCTCATGTTGCTCCTCCCCTTCTGTTCCTGATCCTTCCTTCTCTGGCACTCAGTGGTTTGAATTCCACTCTGTGTCAGTAGAAGAGGTCCTCAAAATCTTGAAGCAAGTCACAGTCAGAACATATGAACTTGACCCTCTCCCCTCATCCCTTCTTACCTGCTGTCTTGACGATCTTCTCCCATATTTTACATCCGTTATCAATGACTCCTTACAATCAGGTTGTTTTCCCACTCTGTTCAAATCTGCAGTTGTCAGACCTCTCCTGAAGAAGCAAAACTTATATCCTGAAAATCTCAAGAACTACAGACCTGTCTCTAATCTCCCATTTCTTTCCAAACTGATTGAAAAAGTTGTTCTCGCCCAACTGTCTGAACATCTCTCTGTAAACAATCTCTTGTACTCAAACCAGTCAGCCTACCGGGTTGGCTGCAGCACCGAGACAGCGCTTCTCAAGATAGCAAACGATCTCCTCACAGCTGTTGATGGAAACAAAGTTTCTCTCTTCTCTCTCTCCTAGATTTGTCTGCTGCCTTTGATACAATAGATCACTCCATTCTTATCTCAAGACTCAACACTTCTTTGGTCTTTCTGGTTCTGTCCTTTCCTGGTTCTCTTCATATCTCTCTGATCGCACGCAAAACTGTTTCAGTGAAAGGTGTTAAGTCCCCACCAAGAGCGCTTCAGTTTGGTGTCCCTCAGGGATCTGTCCTGGGACCGTTTTGTTTTTGTGCTATACACCCAGCCTCTCTCAGCCATATCAGCCAACACTCTCTCCTTCACCATAGCCTTTCAGATGACAACCAGCTGTATATCTCTGCCCATCTCAGTCAGCTTCATGAAATAATCTCCTCTTCTCAAAGCATGCATTACCGATGTAAAAATCATGGATGCACAATAACAAACTACAACTTAACGCAGACAAAACTGAAATAATCCTCATTGCTTCAAAACACACTATTAGAACATCATTCTCTCCCTAGTTCCATAAATGTTGATGGAAATGAGATAAAGTTATCAGTGTCTGTTCGTAACCTCGGCGTTACAATCGACCAAACTCTCTCTTTCAAACAACATATCTCTAATGTGTGCAAGTCCTGCTACCTTGAACTTCGTAGAATTAGCTCAGTTCGCCGCTTCCTCACTCAAAAAATGCCCTGAAGACCCTAATCTGTGCTTTTGTCCTGTCTCGGCTTGACTATTGTAACTCCTCCTTGCCGGTTGTCCCTTAACACTCATCTCTAAACTTCAAAAAGTTCAGAACAATGCCGCCCGTCTGATCTCCCGCTCCTCTAGATCTGATCACATATCACCAATTCTGTCATCCTTACACTGGCTTCCAGTTCAATCTCGCATTGACTTTAAAGTTCTCCTCCTGTTTTCAAATCACTGAATAATCTGGCTCCCTCCTACCTCTCTGACCTCCTCCATCTCTATGTTCCGTCTCGCAACTTACGCTCATCCACCGATTCTCGTCTGCTTCGGCTTCCCTCCGCTCGCCTGAAAACTTCAGGCCAACGATCTTTCTCTTACCAGGCACCTGCTCTATGGAATAGTCTCCCTTCTTCTCTGCGTAACACGGACTCTTTAGAGACTTTTAAAACCTCCCTAAAGACACATCTTTTCCCTCGGACTGACGCTCTATAAATATCCTTTTACATTACATTACACACCAGAACAAACTGTACACTTTCAAATCTCACATTCATCATCATTATCGTCATCGTCATCATCATAACACAGAACAAGAGAGGCAATGCTATTTGCCTGACAAGTCATAACTTCGTGCTGAACATGTATTAAAAATGTAGAAACAAAGAGGGATGGGAAGAGGCATGTAGATTTGTCACACACACACACACACACACACACACACACACACACACACACACACACACATGCACGCACGCACACACACACACACACACACACACACACACACACACACACACACACACACATGCACGCACGCACGCACACACACAGTGCTCCAACACACATGTTAGAGAAAGAAATGCATGTAAATGTTTGGTGGACAGAACGCCGACTGGCAGTGAAATCAGAGTGCCTGACTTTCAAAATTTGGTGAGAAATAGGACTGAAGAAAATGTTCAAATTAGGAAACAAGAGCGAATAAAGCTAATATAATTCCTACTCTTGAAAATAGGGCATATTGGAATGAATGTGGTCGAAACAATATAACTGAATGAAAGGAGATGTATGCAGTCTTGGAAAAAGTACAGGAAATAACAAAAATGATGTGAATCTAGATAAAGAATCCCTCACTGCTTTAGGAAAATCTGGAGCTTCTGATGAGCAATTTTCTCAAGATGCTTTGCCTTCAAATGCTCAAACAGACAATAAGCATCATCGAATGAAGAGGGAAAAAATATTTATTGGCTCCCTCATCAAATTTCGATCCTTTTATTAATACTCCAATCAAGAGTAAAGAACTAACAGATTCAGTGGAATCAATTTCACCTCTAAGTTCAGCTGTTGGTATTTTTAATCATCTACTTTGTCATTTACCATCTTAAAAAAAAGTTATTACTTCATTCTTTATTTCAAAAATCATTAGAACTTACATGTATAGTATTCTGCCTGGCTGAATTTTTACGACGATTCTCATTATGCAAGCGCCCATCATTAGTCCAGATACACGTTCAACACAATGATCGATAGAGCGAAAGAAGGAAGAGACAGTCCTGAATGTGATATTCATGACTAAGCTATGTGTTCTGCATTGCATTGTACAGGTGAATGCGCACTCAAATGAAAAAAAAAGACTGTTCTGTTCGTCTTATTTAGAAAAGGTAAAGGTATGTAAAGGCTATTTCACTTCATTACTGCTAGTACTTCCCCCGGCGATAAAACTATTATCTCTCCTACATAGATGCGGGATCCCTTCCTCATTCGAGGAGCGCTGCATTTTTCCCATAGCTCCACTGGATCAAGCTGAACTGATCAAGGTATCATAACAGCATTGGTTTGAAATCAGCTTCACACTGTTACTGGTTTAAAAAGTGAAATGAAATTAATCCGTGTTTCTGATCTGTCAATCCACACTTTGGGGAAATGTCGTTGTATTGGACGATGAGGAAAATCTCTTATCTACTGCTGAATCCTTGCTGTATGTTGTGGTGTGTGGTGCGTAGATCGTAAAAGGAATAACGCTATCGACTGAATTTTGTCAACACAGTGAATATACCTCAGAGAGGGAGAAAAGAGAGGTGGGAGGGAGAACATTACAAAATACAGCTATTTTATTATGGAAGGAATTGAACATCACATAACAGTTCAGTCATTACTTAGTTTTTGAGGGCTGAGGGCGTTAGGTTATGAGAGAGAGGGGGAGACAAAGACAGAGAGGGGGGGGGGGGGGGGGGGGGGGGGAAATAGAGAGAGAGAAATAGAGAGTGAGAGAGAGAGAGAGAGAGATTGAGAGACAGACAGACAGAGAGAGAGAGAGAGAAAAAATGAACCCAACCATGTTCCTCTGTGCACAGAGTATGAAGCCCCTTGCTCCTGCAGTGTGTTTGTGGATCAAGTCAAAGTCTTACAGCAGGGCCCAGAACGCAATCGTCAACCACGTGAAGGACAACCGCAAAGAGATCACCAAGAAGATCGAAGACTCCACAAACCTCATCCAATACGACATTGCAGAGGTCAAGGACGGCCAGAGTATGATCAAGGGACAGATCGCAAGATGCCAAGAGGTCGTCTTGACTAACATCAGCGTTGTCCAGGAGAACCAAGCTGGCATGAAGAACGTCACAGGGGACCTGCAGAAGTTCATTGAGGAAGAGCTGGCCAAAATCCAGGACAACCAAGCAGTCATTCTGGAGAACGTTCAACGCAACAGACGTGTCATCGTGGAGGAGGTGGACAATCAACACAAAGCCACCCAGAATGTGATCCTGAGTACCTCAGCTTACGTCCTCAAAGCAATCCATGACCTCCAGCATGATGTGAAGAAGCTGAACAGGAATGTGGGGGATCTCCGTGAGAAACTGGGATCCTGCTGCAAGCAGCTAAGGCAAAGAGGAAAGGGCAAAAAAAACAGTCACACTGGTCGTGGTGGATAGATCTGAGGACGTAAAACCAGACTGACTATGGCAGACAAACAACTGCCGAACGATGACGGGAAAATTAGCATTATCTCCTAGATAAAATAAAGGGGACATGCCGTCTTCTCTCTTCATTAACCACAGCACTGCATTTGAATTATCTCACTAAGCTCCATCACAGGGCTTCACTGATTTAGGACCCAGTGATCTGCAGAAATTAAAACAAAGGCATCATTTAAGTCTGCATCTGTATTATGAGCGGGAGTGTGTGTGTGTGTGTGTTTGTGTGTGTGTGTGTGTGTGTGTGTGTGTGTGTGTGTGTGTGTGTGTGTGTGTGTGTGTGTGTGTGTGTGTGTGTGGTGTGTGCACGTGTGTATATGTGTGTAGACAATGTGCACGCACCCAAGCCAAGGCTCCACGCTTTAGATGTATCAGATTTCCCACATACTTTCAATCACCTAGTTCATCATCATCATCATGATCACGATCATCACCATCATCATATATCATCATCATTATCCAGAGAGAGACGACGATGCTACTGACGCATCGCTCATCACGTCCCGTTTTTTCATTCCCCCACCTGAGTGGGATTTAGTCTATATCAAGAACTTTTCCACTGGCCCTAAGTGATTGCCCAGTATGGTCATGCAAAAGACCAGGCTGTACCTGGTGGGCCGTTGTCTCCTTTGGTCGCTACTTCCCGGTCCTCAGGTGAACCTGGAGTTGGTCCAGTCACAGCCACTGCTGATGTTCCACTCAACCTGAGACTACCTGAACTGGGAGGACCATGTTTCATCCACCCCGAGAGTGTTCACCCGGCCATGAGAGAGGATGGTGATGTTCCATTCCCGACATCTCTGATGAGAATGGGTCCTACTCTAAGGTCTGAGGGGTCGTCTCACACGTCAGTGAAGATCGCCTGGGCGCTTGAAAGACTTTGTGCTAAATTTGTTCCGAGAGGCATTGCAGAAGAGAATTTTGCCATTGCTAATTTTGCTTTTTCTTTTCTGAGTTTTGTTGCAGTTTTCCCGTGGACGTTTCAGTGTGTTTTTATGTGGATAAATTTGATTGGAATATGAAAGGACTATAAGTGGGGAAAAGAGATGGTTTAACGGTGAGAAATTATGATTGGACTGACAAAGGGCTATTAGAGGGGGAAAGAGACGGTAGTGAGAAATAAGCCAGAACAGCTGAAGTCATTGATACTAATGAAAGGAATAATTTATAATTTTGTTAATCATTGTAAAGTTTTAAAGAAGTTTTTGAGAAAGAAAATCAGGTTATCCTTTGTTATAGTAACTGTCGTGTTAGAAAACTTAAAGGTGGGAATATGTAGTCAGATTTCGGTTGTATGCTTACTTATCCAGGGAATACAAGGGCATGCACTCTGGAGAACAGCAGAGAATATACTGTTGGGTCTGAGTACTGTATGTTTCATCTTTAATGTGTTATTCTATTGCTTAAATCAATGATAATAACAAATATTTAAAGAAAATAATAATACCGAGAGGATTATTAGCATTTTTAGAAATAATATGAAAATAGCAGTTGCACTGTTTATAGCAACTGTTAACCCCTCCTTTTTTCTCCTGCTGTCCATAGAGCCTCTATCAACACCACAACTACTGTCATCACATCATTACTAAAAGTGGTAGTAATCCTCTCTGTAGTATTATTTTTCATAATTGTTATCATCATCTTCACTACTATCATGAGTATTATGATTTTTATTATTACTATTATCATTATGTTTGTTGTTGTTATCACTGTTATTTCAACTCGCTTTGTCTTCTTCCTAGCAACCTCGTTTTTTCATTCCACATCCATTTAACGCCCATTTGAGGAGATAAGTGATTGTTCGTTCTTCGTTTTAACAGTCTTGAATGTTGTTTGGGCTTGCCCGAGAAAGACAAAAAACCAAAGAGGTTGAAACGCGTCGTGTTTGTCTGTCTCTTTCGTTCGACAGAACAGGATTTTCCATTTTAGCTTGCATGTGACGATCCCTTCCTCGTTATTTGTGGAGCGCTGTACTTTTGCCATAGCTCCACTGGATATACCAGAGCTGATCCGTTGTATTATAACAGCATTGATTTGAAATCACATTTTACACGTTCAGATTGAAAAAGCGAGATGAAATTAATCTGCGTTTCTGATGTCTCAATCCACGCTTTTGGGAAATGCCGTTGTATTGCACAATGAACAAAATCTCTTGATCTGCTGCTGAATCTGTGCTCGTTTTCGTCCGGTGTGGTTTAGAGTCGTCAAAGGGATAACCCTATCCAACTGAATAATGTCAACACAGGGAATGTGTCTCAAGAGAGAGACGAGGAGAGAGAGATGAGAAGAGAAATGAGGAGAGGCTTGAGAGAGGGTGGAGAGAGAGAGAGAGAGATTCAGACAGACAGGACACACCACACACACACACACACACACACACACACACACACCCACACAACACACACACACACACACAGAGAGAGAGAGAGAGAGGGGGGGGAGAGAGAGGGAGGGAGAAATACCATGCCCCTTTATTATGGAAGGAATTGGAAATCTCAATACCAGTTCAGTCACTACTAAGGTTTTTGAGGGCTGAGGGCGTTAGGTTCTCTCTCTATGTGTGTGTGTGTTGTGTGTGGGTGTGTGTGTGTGTGTGGTGGTGTGTGTGTGTGTGAGAGAGGCGACAGACAGACAGGACAGACAGACAGCCAGAGAACAGAGATAGATTGATAGACAGACAGACAGACAATGAACCACAAAATGTCTTGTGTACAGGGTATGAAGCACCTCCCCTGCAGTGTGTTTGTGGATCAAGCCAAAGTCTTACAGAAAGGCCAGAATTGCAATCGCAATCGTCAACCACGTGTAAGGACAACCGCAAAGAGATCAACAAGAAGATTGAAAAAAATCCACAAAAACCTATCCAATACGACATTGCAGAGGTCAAAGACGGTCAGGAGCTATGATCAAGGGACAGATCGCAAGATGCCAAGAGGTCGTCTTGACTAACATCAGCGTTGTCCAGGAGAACCAGGCCGACATGAAGAACATCACGGGGGACCTGCAGAAGTTCATTGAGGAAGAGCTGGCCAAGATCCAGGACAACCAAGCAGTCATTCTGGAGAACGTTCAAAGCAACAGACATGTCATTGTGGAGGAGGTGGACAATCAGCACAAAGCCACCAGAAGGTGATACTGAATACTTCAGCTTATGTCTTCAAAGCAATCCGTGACCTCCAGCATGATGTGAAGAAGCTCAACAGGAATGTGGGGGATCTCCATAGAGAAACTGGGATCCTGCTGCGAGCAGCTAAGGCAAAGAGGAAAGGGAAACAAGCTTTTCTACATGGTCGTGGTGGATGGATCCGAGGACCCGTAAAACCAGACTGACCATGGCAGACAACAACTGCCGAACGACGACGGGAAAAATTAGCATTATCTCCTAGATAAAATAAAGGGGGCCATGCCGTCTTCTCTCTCATTAACCACAGCACTGCATTTGAATTATCCCACTAAGCTCCGTCACAGGGTTTCACTGATTTAGGACCCAGTGATCTGCAGAAATTAAAACAAAGGCATTCATGTGAGTCTGCATCTGTATTATGAGCGGGAGTGTGTGTGTGTGTGTGTGTGTGTGTGTGTGTGTGTGTGTGTGTGTTTGTGTGTGTGTGTGTGCGTTCATGGTGTGAGTGTGCATGCATACTAGCGTGTGTGTGTGTTTGCGTGTGTGTGCGCGCGCGACGCGCGCTCGCGCGCACTCGTGTGCTGTGTGTGTGTGTGTGTGTGTGTGTGTGTGTGTTTGTGTGTGTGTGTGTGCGCGCGCGCGAGCCGTGGACTCGTGCTTTATCACACACTCAGCGATCAACGACTTCATTATTGAAAACAGTGTTGATATTTTTGTCACGGAGTCTTGTATACTCCTGTCCTCGTCCTCCCGCGGCAGCGGCATCGCTTTCGTCGTGCGTGACTCTCTGTGCTCCCACCTCACCTCCACCACCACCTTCCTATTCCAGCATTCCTCTCCTTTGAACTTGCCCATCTTTCTGTCACCCTACATCAGCACTGTCCTTCAGCTTTTCTGCATCTACCGTCCTCTCCCCAACCGAAAGAACAAACTCTCTGATGCTCTTTTCATTGAAGAGTTCCGTCCTTCCTGGAACACTGCAATGCAATCAGTGGCTGTCCTGTCATCGTTGGTGACTTCAATGTTCACGTCAACGTCCCCACGACTCCCTCGCGCTTCGATTCGCCAGGTCTGCAGGACGATTTCGGTCTGCACCAGGCTGTCACCTTCCCGACTCACCAGAAAGGTCGCACCCTTGACCTTGTCATCAGCGGCGGGACGACAACGTGCTACATCCACAGCCCCAGATT
>JADBJO010019372.1:5384-7884 GCA_016801955.1 Conus betulinus | reverse complement strand
TTCCCACATACTTTCAATCACCTAGTTCATCATCATCATCATGATCACGATCATCACCATCATCATATTCATCATCATTATCCAGAGAGACGACGATGCTACTGACGCATCGCTCATCACGTCCCGTTTTTTCATTCCCCCACCTGAGTGGGATTTAGTCTATATCAAGAACTTTTCCACTGGCCCTAAGTGATTGCCCAGTATGGTCATGCAAAAGACCAGGCTGTACCTGGTGGGCCGTTGTCTCCTTTGGTCGCTACTTCCCGGTCCTCAGGTGAACCTGGAGTTGGTCCCAGTCACAGCCACTGCTGATGTTCCACTCAACCTGAGACTACCTGAACTGGGAGGACCATGTTTCATCCACCCCGAGAGTGTTCACCCCGGCAATGAGAGAGGATGGTGATGTTCCATTCCCGACATCTCTGATGAGAATGGGTCCTACTCTAAGGTCTGAGGGTCGTCTCACACGTCAGTGAAGATCGCCTGGGCGCTTGAAAGACTTTGTGCTAAATTTGTTCCGAGAGGCATTGCAGAAGAGAAATTTTGCCATTGCTAATTTTGCTTTTCTTTTCTGAGTTTTGTTGCAGTTTTCCCGTGGACGTTTCAGTGTGTGTTTATGTGGATAAATTGATTGGAATATGAAAGGACTATAAGTGGGGAAAGAGATGGTTTAACGGTGAGAAATTATGATTGGACTGACAAAGGGCTATTAGAGGGGGAAAGAGACGGTAGTGAGAAAATAAGCCAGAACAGCTGAAGTCATTGATACTAATGAAAGGAATAAATTTATAATTTTGTTAATCATTGTAAAGTTTTAAAGAAGTTTTTGAGAAAGAAAATCAGGTTATCCTTTGTTATAGTAACTGTCGTGTTAGAAAACTTAAAGGTTGGAATATGTAGTCAGATTTCGGTTGTATGCTTACTTATCCAGGGAATACAAGGGCATGCACTCTGGAGAACAGCAGAGAATATACTGTTGGGTCTGAGTACTGTATGTTTCATCTTTAATGTGTTATTCTATTGCTTTAATTCAATGATAATAACAAATATTTAAAGAAAATAATAATACCGAGAGGATTATTAGCATTTTTAGAAATAATATGAAAATAGCAGTTGCACTGTTTATAGCAACTGTTAACCCTCTCCTTTTTCTCCTGCTGTCCATAGAGCCTCTATCAACACCACAACTACTGTCATCACATCATTACTAAAAGTGGTAGTAATCCTCTCTGTAGTATTATTTTTCAATAATTGTTATCATCATCTTCACTACTATCATGAGTATTATGATTTTTATTATTACTATTATCATTATGTTGTTGTTGTTATCACTGTTATTTCAAACTCGCTTTGTCTTCTTCTAGCAACCTCGTTTTCATTCCACATCCATTTAACGCCCAATTTGAGGAGATAAGTGATTGTTAGTTCTTCGTTTTAACAGTCTTGAATGTTGTTGGCTGGCTTGCCCGAGAAAACACAAAAAAACCAAAGAGGTTGAAACGCGTCGTGTTTTGTCTGTCTCTTCGTTCGACAGAACAGGAATTTTTCCATTTTAGCTTGCATGTGACAGTCATGACCATGTGTTATGCATTTTATAGACAAACGCGCTCTCAAATGGAAAAGAAACGCTTTTGCTCGCCAGGAAAGCGTAAAGGAAATCTAAAGCTGTTTAACTTAATAACTGCTAATACTTCCCCTGCAATCAAACTCTTTCTCTCCTACATAGATGTGGGATCCCTTCCTCGTTATTTGGAGCGCTGTACTTTTGCCATAGCTCCACTGGATCAAACAGAGCTGATCCGTGTATTATAAACAGCATTGATTTGAAATCCAGTTTTACACGTTCCAGATTGAAAAATGCGAGATGAAATTAATCTGCGTTTCTGATGTCTCAATCCACGCTTTGGGAAATGCCGTTTGTATTGCACAATGAGCAAAATCTCTTGATCTGCTGCTGAATCTGTGCTCTATTTTGTCGTGTGTGGGTGTTAGGCCGTCAAAGGGATAACCGTATGAATAATATTCAACACAGTGAATGTGCCTCAGAGAGAGAGGAGAGAGAGAGAGAGAGAGAGAGAGCGAGAGAGAGGAGGCGAGAGAGGGTGAGAGGAGAGAGGAGAGAGAGAGAGAGGAATTGACAATTGAACAAATATTTTAATGAACTAGGCCTCGTGTCCCTGTCAATGGGGACATTGGGATGGGGGGAAAAACAACACATTGTGGAAAAAGCAAATGTAACGGGAAAAAAAAAAAGAAAAAAACTATATATATCGGTAAGTATACATGAATTTTCTCGGCCAAATAGACTTTCACATTTATTCCTCAGTCCATGGATGTATAACATATGATCAAACTACGTCCCAATATACCGCTAGGGCTACATTTACAAAATTCACAGAGGGTACATTCATTTAATGCCTAAAAAACCAAGTAAACCTAAAAAGACAAAAAAACAAAAAAACAAACAAACACAAAATAAAAAAAAAACACAAAACCACAA